>APFE030838130.1:60972-91712 GCA_000404065.3 Pinus taeda | reverse complement strand
TACCTGCATGCTCCCTTTTGAATTCAGGCATTCAAGTCACCATCTGACTCACAGACCTCCGGTGTTGAGTCAATGGACATGGTCCCTAGTGGACTTCCTGCAACCTAATACAACCCTGAACTCAAAAACATCTTTGAAAGATCTATTTTCAAACACGTACCTTTCCATCAATAAATGCCACCCTATAACCTTCGACTTCCATTCCCGAGATGGACACCAGGTTCTTCTTGCGATCAGGTACATAAAAGAGATTCAAGGGTTTCTTGCTTTCGTGGAGGAGTCGACCACTTCCTTGATGACCTGCATTACCAGTCATTCCTTTGATTATTGAAGATGTCCAAGGAATGATTGTTATCTTCATCAAGAGATGTGTCCCTGCCATTTGGACACTCCTTCGCATAACGGCCAAACTTATTTCAACAAGGCATCTGCCTTTCCTTCCACCCTTAGAACCGAACTTCCCAATGAAGGGATCATTAGATGGGCCATCAGAAACTTCCGCTGCGCCATTATGATAACATCTCTGGTTCGACGTCACCCTAGGTGAATTATGAGAAACCCATTGATCCTTTTGTCTTGTCCCAACTGTCCTCAGTGATTGCTCTTTCACTCTTGCTGGGCATTGTCTTCACCTCAGCTCTGATACCATGTTAAGATTAGGGATGTTCTATGCTAGAGCAATTTATTTAAATTTTCATAGTTGGCAATCACATTAGCATTAAGATAAACTGCAGATAGAACATAACTATAAATCGCAGAAGACAAGCCAAGGCAAGAGGACACAAGATATGGCGCAAGCCAGGGACAAACCCCACAAAGTGTGGGGAAACCCTTTGATCAAATCTTCTTTTATCTTCAAAGTTCAGCAGAGAAAGAGAGAGAGAGAGATAATACATTTACAACAGAAGTCAACACTTTGACTTATCTAGATCTAGCATAGATCATTTCTTACAACGATGAGATCAGTTGAAGACATTCTGCTTCAACTAATTCTGCAAGGTGACTCCTTCACCTATCATCGTTCTGCATCTCGTCCATTTGCTGCACCTGATTGTGTAGCACCATCATGTTGTATCATGCTAAATCACGCTGCCCATATATAATGTATTGTTGTGCTGCCCATGATGCTGCTCCCCATGCTTCATGTATCATTGTGCTGCCCATCCACAATATCTCATACATCATGTTGTTGCCCAAGACTGCGTTATATATATGTGTCCAGATCACACAACGTTCTTCTCTCTATGCCACATAAGTTTATATACCTAGGCAATATCACTTTTTGAACACTGTATATAATCGCTGATGATCCATTATCTGTCTATATACAGCTGTTGTCCAATAGCATATATATTTGCATTCCAATATCTGTCTGCATACAGTTGCGTTCATATATGACTGCGTTCCAATAACATCATGACTGCGTTTCTGAACAGCGTATATATATACCTATGGGTTGCTATGTTGCTACATGCCATGATGCGTTCCATTGACCATGAATATGAACAACGTGTATATATATATATATATAACATGAACATCATTGAATGCGTGTTAATGACGTTCTCGTCATCACGTTGACTATCCATGAACTGCGAGTAATCCATGTGACAATGGATCCAAAGTTATGGCATGATCAACGTTCCATATATAATACAAACTGAGGGCTTCATACCTTGGCTGTAGCGTTCCATATATAACTGTGATTCAAATTGTGGGTTCCGTATATGATTTTCGTTACCAGATCCGCATACATCGAGAGTGTCAACAATTCTGCGTGCCATGTCTGCACCATACCCTGCGTATGAGTCTTTTATATATTTCCACCTGCTTGTATATATATCCACAAGTAGCATATTAATACCTCCAGCGTATCATGACTACATTGATGCGTCTAAATGCCTCCATGAGCAGTGTGATATATAACTGCGTTGATGTGAGTATATGCCTCCACGAGCAGTGTATATATACTGCATTGATGTGCGTATAGTTGCAGCGAATATTATTGCCTATGTATTATATCATTGCCTGTAGCAGCGTATAGTGTATATGGTTTCCCAGGTGTCAACGTATAGGGTTTCACCATGTATCAGATTTCCTGAACAGCGTATCTGGTTTCCTTGAGCAGCATATAGACATTCATCATTTGCCAGCAAATAGATGTCATCTTGTCCTGCGTAGGATTAGGGCATCATTTTGCAGCTAGGGCATCATCCTGTTTAGTATCTCTCCTTCTCCAAAAACCCAAGACGTGGAGAGGAGATCACCTAAAGAGTGTGTTGAGCTAATGACTCCAAATCCTCTCTTATTTATACTAAAGGCGGATGATTGAATAAACATGACGTTTGGGCTTCTAGAGCCTACATAAGAGCTGGTGGGCTTGATAATAATTATATAAACAAAATAAATTCATATCTCCATAAATACTTATCGAAATCGGATGATCTTTGGATCAATCCTACACCTCTCGACGAGAGGGATCCAATAAAAATATTAGCTTCCATAAATAAGCCGGCCCACATGGAGTTTGGCCCTAGTTGCCAATTTAACAGGACAAAACCTTTACCGGTGAGGGTGAGAACCCATATGCAGGAGTTGTTGAGTTTTACAACAACGATTCTATATGCGGAAAAACTTAAAGAATCGTAAAACTGGAATGAAGGTTTAATGCCCAGAAAAAATTAAATTACCTCCAGCCATTGATAACGCTCTTGCTGCAAACCATAGTCCACTTGATTTCTTGACTGAAAACAACGCTCCAGCTTCAATCCAAGCAAAAGAAAAGAATACAGAAAGTTTGAAGGCACTTCCAAGCTCTGCTCTCTCAACTAGATGGTGTAAAAATTGAAGGGGATTGAGATGCTAGCTTGGGGACCAAACAGATAAATTTATAGCCAAGCTTCCATCAAGCTTCTGTTGGCTATGTGTCAGGTGTTCCACAGTTCAAGGTAGAGAACTCCAGATGGAGTAATGGACCACTTCAGAAGCTTCAACAAGAAAATTAATTAAATGCAGTTGATTTCCTTAATTTAAGGAAATTACTGCAGTTGGTTTCCATAAATTAAGGAAAGACTGCAGTTTACTTCCATAACTGTAGGCAGCAGTTGGTAAAAATTTAATGGAGCTTAACCGAAGTCACTTATCTATCTACCCATCTCCACAAAATCTCAGCTTTACCAACACAAAAACAAAGACTATATTTGAGACCAGGAGTTACAGCGTGTGCACAAGATCTTAATGTCGCTCTTGCCGTGGCACACCACACCGCTTCTTAGAGTCTTGAATAGAGAGTTGGGAGGAAATCATTAGATGCAATTTGGAGTAACATTAGACGTAAATGGAAAACACATTTGCTAGAGCAACTCGTTTGAGGCAGTTGCTCAAATGTCATCTTACAATATAATACTTTGAAGACAATGAAAATTACTCGTTACGTTACAGAAAATTGGTTGGATAGTGCCCTACAACGACCATGTTGTGAAACTTTTCGATGGGGAATGGAGAAACTTTTCCCTCGTTACTGGACGTGAGCCGTAAATATGTACAAGTCCCTTTCACATAACAGTTTTAGCAGTTGACGGAAGGTTATATCTTGGTGAATGGCGAGATGGCGGTGATCATACCACTAGAATTATTTTGTTAGGCGTTGACGGAGGCCGAGAACAAAGGCCAGAGCAGAGGTCCGCAGGTGAGGGTGGGAGATCAATGTAGAAGGCAACGTATGACAAGCCATGGGGAGACTAGGTACCAGAGCCTTCCAAACATTCAAATTTTGACCAACATGTAATGGGTGTTTGTGCAGTTAATGGCAGGTTGATGGTTCAAATCCTTAGATAATGTAGGTGAATGTTGCCAGCAAAAAGGTATAGGGAGGAGAGGTCACTCAGTAAATTAATGGAGCATTACAGATAGTGGACAAAAACGAGATGTAACGCACAAGTTGGGAAGAAGGCATATGGGCCAGGTTTTAGACCAGAGGAGCGCCCAGGGAGAGTAGAGTAACATTATTTCTATAGCTGACTGACTAAATAGAGAAATGATAAACAAATTCTGGAAAGAATGCAGTGCTAACAACAGATATGAAATATAAATATATGTAAGATAAACATTGAATGCATGTATTATTGATATGATATACATTTATAGTATATTGGTGTGACCCTTGAATTCAGGAAAACAAGTGGTTTTTTGGACTCGATGGCTATTCACATTCCACACCAACCCATAGAGGATTAGGTATCTAACAAAATTAAATTAATAGTTCATTCGATAACAAATCAACAAATTTCATTGGTTTCCTTCCAATCTAGTCACCCATAAGGCCATACAAATTCTTGTAAGAATATGCCAAAAATTTAGAAAACAACAAAATACATGCACTGCTACTAATATATATATGCCCCAAAGAAGTATGCCAAGAATGAGCTAAATAACAGTATTGTATTTAAATGGTTAGTATCTCATGCTTAGCAATAGTGATGAGTTTGATGATTGATATATAATAGCATTAGAATATACATTTTTATAAGAGGAGGATGGCGAGTGAAGGTTCTACATTCTAGGGTTTCTACGATCTCTGCAATGGCAAATCGCTCCAGAAAGCTGCAGACCTGCCAACGTTGACGGCAACTCAACTTTGCGATCTCAGCAGGACAATTTCGAACTTCATGAACCCCCCAGGGGGAGGGCACAACGCCTCCCCCATTGGACGATGAAAAGCGGTAAAGGAATAATGAAGGCGATAAACCATAGAATCATAGGACAACACGGATCTGAACTCACAAAAGGAAAAAAAGGATAACAATTAATAGCCGAAGGTCAGTGCAACAACATGCAAGCCAGTGGCTGCTGAACACTCGAAAGTAGAATTTCCAAGTCATAGAATCAATGCTCAGATACAATATATGAGGGACCATGCTCTGATAGGAAAGTTCATTGGACTTTGGCCGACTGAGAAGGCGTTGCGTGGGTGGATAGAAGCAAAATGGAATCCAAAAGGACATATCACCCTGCAGCTGGGGCCTAAAGGGTTCTTCACAGCCAGTTTCAACTGCTTAGAGGACCGGAACAGGGTTCTTGATGGAGGGCCTTATTTCTTCAATGTCGCCGACCTGTATCTCAGAGGATGGGTAGAGCGCTTCAACCCTGATAAGGAGGATCTCAGTTGGGCTCCAGTTTGGATTCGATTGTACTCGCTTCCTATGCAGTATTGGGAGGAAGCTTCTCTACAAGAAATTGGTAATGTTTTGGGCGAATTTATAAAAGTTGCAGAGGAAACAAAAATCCGAAGATATACCTCCTACGCACGCATCTACGTCTACATGCACCTCAACAAGGCCTTTTCGGATGCGGTAAGTTTATTCCATGACGATGTTGAGTGGGTTCAGTTGATTGACTATGAACATGTGCCGTTTAGGTGTAGAAGATGTCATGCCCTAGGCCACTTATTCAGGGACTATCCTCTAACTCAAAAACCTTCATCCCCATCTGCTCCAGATAAGCCTGAGGCTGATGGCTTTACCAAAGTGGCCAGTCGTAGGAAAAACCACAAGAAATTAGCTTCAAATCCCAAAATGCCTCAAGCCAGCTCCTTCAAGCCTTCAACGAGCAACAACTTTGAAGCATTAGCTCATCAGAATGATCCTAGCTCTGAAACTCCCGCTCCCCCTGAGAAGGAGGCAACGAAGGACAAACAATCAAAGCATATAGATTCCAAGTTGCTCCAAGAAGATCCTCTGCCCATAGATACCTTTTCCTCAGCTAAGCTCAAGGCCCCAACCTAGAACACTCAAGGAATGGAGATAGACAACTTACAATCTGATTCTATAATAGAAGTGGAAACAGATGAAGAATTAAATGAATCTCAGCACATGGAGGAGGAACCAGAAAGCATAGATATTTGTTAACTAGACATTCCAAGCTTAGAGCAGGCATGTAAAACAAAAAATTTTGACAAAATTCTAGATGGACAACTAGAGAATCTGGAGGAGATCCTATCACGGGCACAAAGGCAAAAATCTTTAGGTATTCAGACTGGCAGCCCCTAGGATGGGAGATTCATTACCAAAGATATCAAAAAACGTGGAAGGAAAATGGATCTTCAACGAACAATCAGAATAGGAGAAATTTTAGTGGAGTCAGGCAAGTACTCCAAGCTAACAAAGTACTATAACTCCCATCATAATACTTCCCAATGAAGTTAATATCATGGAATATCAGAGGGCTCAATGGCCCAGGGAAAGGCAGGCTACTCAAAAACATGATAATGCAAGAAAAACCACAAATCCTCTTCTTGCAAGAAACCAAATGCAATTCAAGCACTCTGGAAAGGATTGCAGCAAAAGTTTGGCTAGGAGGTCTCACAGCTGCAGTGGATGCCGATGGGGCATCTGGAGGCCTTGCAGTCCTATGGGACACTCACACTATTATGCTCAACAACATCCATGCAAATAAGAATTTCATCCAAGCAAATTTTCACATAATCGGGACCAATATACACGGGCATTTAACCAATGTGTATTTTCCCCAGGGGGCTATACATAAAGTAAAAATCCTGAACACTCTCTCAACAATCAACACTGATAGACCGCATCCACTGTGGATTTCAGGGGGCGACTTCAACATGATCACCAGGCTGGAAGAAAAAAGGGTAGGCAGAAACAGAGGAAGTCAGGAAGGGAAGCCCTTAAAAGACTTTATTCAGAACAACTGGCTTATTGACCTACCTTTCAATAATGGACTTTTTACATGGAGCAACAAGAGAGTAGGGGTGCATCAGATCGCCTCCCATCTAGATAGATTCTTACTTTCAGACAAGGCTATTCATATTGGAGGAGACTTTGCTGCTTCCATCTTGCCATTCTTGGGATCTGATCACTGGCCAATCACCCTTCAATGGACTCGTCTTGGTAACATGATCCAAAGACCATTTCACTTTGAGGCTTTCTAGTTGTCCCACCCGGAGTTCAACAACTTGATCAACTCAGAATGGACCTATTTCTCCCCTCCAAATGGTTCAAAGATGTTTCAATTTCAGCAGAAGCTCAAGCATCTCAAAGGCAAGATCAAACAATGGAATCATACTTCTTTTGGTAATATTTTCCAGGCTTAGAGCGCCCTCGATCAAGATATGAAACGTTTGTAGTAGAGGATTATCATTGAGGGCCGATCCGATGACCTGTCAGAACAAGAAAAAATTCTTGAGGCGCAAATCTTAGAGAGGGCTAAACAGGAGGAAACTTTATGGAGGCAAAAATCAAGAATAAGATGGCTTAAGGATGGCGAAAAAAACACAAAAAATTTCATAGTACCACCATCCAACGCAGAATGAATAACAACATAACTCACATTCAAAATGAGAAAGGGGCTAAGGTGGAAACACATGAAGAAATTGAAAGCGAACTTCTAAACTATTTCAAGCAGGCGCATCATGAGCCACAACTATAGAAAAAATTACAAGAAATATTCCTAAAATTATTTCAAAGGAGCATAATCAACTTCTTCTCAGGCCTGTAGACTTACAGGAGGTTGAAATGACAGTTCGTCATCTGAAAGCGAGAAAGGCACCTGGCCCAGATGGATTTACCTCCAACTTTTTCCACAATTTTTGGGAATTGATCAAAATGGAAGTTTGGTAGGTGGTTGAGGAATCAAGAACCTTGATATGGATGTTTCCTGGATTGAATGCCACATTCATTGCCCTTGTTCCCAAGGAAGCTCAACCCAGTACTCTCGACAAATTCAAACCTATTGCTCTGTGCAATATAATCTACAAGATTATCTCCAAAATCATCGCTTCCAGACTCAAACTGTTGCTTCCTCTCATTATTTCGCCTGAGGAATCTGGATACGTTGAAGGTAGGCAGATAACAGATGGTATCATCCTTACTCATGAAATAATCCATTCCTTGAAGCAATCCGAGAAGCCAGGTATGCTCCTTAAAATAGATCTTTCAAAGGATTTTGATAGCTTAAGCTGGTTGTACATTAAAAAAACTCTAATTGCTTTTGGTTTTGCTCCTCCTTGGGTAAGGTGGGTTATGAGTCTCCTATCCTCCTCCTTCTTTTCTATCCTGATCAATGGTATTCCCTCCTCTCCCTTTCATCCTTCTCGGGGAATTAGGCAGGGAGACCTTCTCTCCCACTTCCTTTTTGTTATTATGGCAGAAGGATTGGGCCGAAGCATTAAATTATCTCAGCAATCTCAGCTCCTTAGAGGCTTGTCTTTTCAAAACTCTTCCACCTTCACTCACCAACGATTTGCTGATGACAACATGCTATTTGGTCATCCATCCGTCCAAGAAGCTCGTCAACTCATATCTTTATTGACGGATTTCTCGGATTCCTCAGGAGCCTCTATCAATAAATCCAAATCCCAAATATTCTTTTTCCATACCCCTGCTATTACCCAAGCTGCTATAGCCCACATTCTAGGATTTATATTGTTGTCCTTCCATCCAAATATTTAGGAGCTCCTTTAACTACCTCGGCCTTGAAGCATTCTTCATGGAAGATCCTCTTAGAAAAATTGGAGGCTCGCCCGTCCTCTTGGACTCACAGAGCCCTAAATATGGCGATTCGTCTAGTCCTCATAAAAGTTGTTCTTCATTTCATGCCACTCTACCTTTTTTCCATCCTTGCGGCTCCCAAATGGGTTCTCAAAGAAATCAAGCATCTCCAGAGATCCTTTCTATGGGGCAGCTCAGGTCAAAAACGCAAATGGGCTCTTGTTAAATGGGACACAGTTTGTCTTC
Source organism: Pinus taeda (assembly GCA_000404065.3). Taxonomy (NCBI): domain Eukaryota; kingdom Viridiplantae; phylum Streptophyta; class Pinopsida; order Pinales; family Pinaceae; genus Pinus; species Pinus taeda. The sequence continues at coordinate 82,959 of APFE030838130.1, read as the reverse complement.
CAAAGAGCGGCGGTGGTACTGGATTGAGGGATCCTTCTCACAACAACAAGGTCATGGGGGCTCAAATATGGTGGAAATGGCTTACTGCGCCACTCACCCCCTGGGCTACTATGTGGACAAAAGTATGCAAGCAATTTCCCAACAAAGGAACTCATACGAATGTTAGAAGTTAGCATAGGCTCACTAATCTGGAATTTGGCCAAGCAACACAGAATACTAATTCAGCAGCATAGTTTCTGGGAAGTTAAGAACGACAACACAACAAGGTTTTGGGAAGATTCTTGGCAACAAATGCCCAAGTTAAAGGACCTAATTGCTCATTTGCAACTTTCGGAGCAGGATATGCAGACATATAACAAGGTTAAAAACTTTTGGAATACCTCTTCTACTCAAGGATATAGGCAATGGATCAAAGCGGATCAAATTCTAAGACAGAGAACAACACAGGTTCAACAATCTCTTAACACAAAATTAATGAAAAGGAGAATACAACTCTCTGAAGAAAGGGATATCCTCAGATGGGGATATGAAGAAAAACGCACCTTTACTACAAAAGAAGCTTATAATATCCTTATCAAGGAACATATGGTTAAAGACCCTCTCTAGAGAAAAGTATGGGACCCTACCAGCTGGCCGAAAATCTCCACCTTTCTCTGGCTCTTGTGTCATAACAGAATCCTCACATGGGATAATATCAGGAAGAGGAACTATCATGGGCACTTAATGTGCCCCAACTGTAGACAAGAGGAGGAATCCATAAATCATCTCATGCATTCCTGTCATATTGCGCGCAAGCTCTAGGAAAAGGTCAGCTTCCGATGCCAAAAGGAAGGAAGAATACATGGAGACATCATCGCCACAATTCGCAACTGGGATCAGAATATTTATCAAAGCAAGATTTTAAATTTCTTATGGAAGCTCATTCTGGGCTTTCTTATGTGGGCCATCTGGAAGGAAAGAAATTGAAGAATCTTCAAGGATCATTCTACGCCTCTGGAGAATCTTTGGAAAATTATCTGCCAAAATATCAAGGAAACCATTTCTCTCCATTCATGGTATCAGGAGGACCTTCCCTCTCTCCCCCAAGAACAAAATATCTGGGCTAATTGGAACCTTCGGTGGAGTCAAGAACATATTTCCAAAGGAACAAAACCTCCGGTGGGTCGTTCACCTGAAAAGTGGCTCCCCCCTTCCAAGCATATGTTCCAGCTAAACTTTGATGGAGCCTCAGAAGGTAATCCAGGTAATTCGGGCTATGGAGGGATTTTCAGAGACTATAAGGGTGCTCCTCTTCTATCCTTGGATCAAAAGGATGGGACATCAATAATTCGGTTGAATTGGAAGGTCTTTGGTAGGGTCTCATCCAAGCTCAAAATAAAGGATTCTTTCTGCTTATCATAGAAGGCGATTCTTAGATCATCATAAATATGGTTTCCAAAATTCTGCAAGGCACTCCCTCAAGCAAAGTGAGCAATAGTTGGATAATGGCGAAGAGGCTTGAGCTCATTGAATCCTGGCTCTCCTCTCACAGGGCGATCACTCGGAAGCACATCCGTAGGGAAGGTAATAAAGTAGCTGACTTACTAGCTAACATTGGAGTTGAATGTGGGTTGGATCTTCACACAGGATCAATCTTCAGCTTGGCCTCTAAAACCCAACTCATGGATTACCAAAACCTTGTGAAGAATGAAATGGAACAGGAAGGAGAAGAGCACCCGAATGTGAGTGAATTAAATGTTAATTGATGGACTTATTTAATAATGCCGGCGCTCGGCCCTACCAGCTGCAGGACAACGCTCCTCTCCATGCACATATCTGGCTCAAGTTGGCTCATCTCAGGCGAGAGCGATTCTGCATGAAGATTTCCTTAAGTACTCACTCCGTCCGAGGCAAGGCGATTGTTGGTATAATCATGGCGAACTCAACTTACCATTCCATTGTTCACTCCCCGTTCTCGTGCCATTACTCGATTCTTGCAACAATTCTCTATAGCAGGTCAGTTTCAGACATCAGTGGGTCGCTGTTGGTGGCTCTCGGTGGTGGAATTGCACTTCCCTCTTTCCATTCTCAGGCCTGTTCTTTGAACTTTGCTTGCAATCTCTTTGTGCTGTCTCGTCTCCCTTCCAAAGATACCTGCTCTCCTGAGCTTCCCCTCCGTTGCTTAGTCATGGTTCGTGAGCGCATGAGAAGCCGCCATGGAGGGAGCCGTGGTGGTCGTGGGCATTCTCGGACTACTCACTCTGTCGATCAACCTCCACCCCCTGCTACTCAGCCTTCATCTCTGGCAAATTCGCCTCCTCTTAGCCCTTCCGCAGACCTTTCCCACACAATGCTTTTCAGACTACTCATTTCAAGTTTTAGAGCAGCCTAAACAGGCCCATTATCATGACCACTATTACTATTATCTTTTCCGAAGAAGAGGCTCAGCCTCAAGCTACAAAGCGCACTTCAGCTGAGCTTTCCCAGGGCGGTAATAGAATAACGGCTAGTCATGGAAATGAGCAGAATATGGCTGAAGGAGGCAAGGTGGATATGCGTGGTGAGCAGCACGATGAGGGTGGTGCTCCTGGCAACACTCAACCTCCAGATGGCAGCACTCATGGAGCCTCTGTATCGATGGCCATTGCAGGTAGTTCCAGCGGCACTCATCCTTCGTCGATCCCTCCAGGAGGTAGCGAAACTGGTGACGTGGCCGGGGATGAGATATCTGGCATGGCAATGCATGCCCTATTGTGGAGGAGCTTCCAGACCAGGATATGGTAATATGATGCCACCTAAGCCTTTCATGTTCTCCCAGAATTTTTCTATTGGCTGTTGGGTTAGGTTCAAGCAGTTTTGGGTCTGTAGTTTTGTTTAAGCCTCTGCGGTTTGGTAGCTTGGTTCTTTGTCTTGGTGGGGCGGCAATCTGTAGCTTTGTGGCAGATATAGATAGCATCTCGATCTCTTGTTTCTGGTCTCGACAATTTCTTAGGGGGTTATGCCATCTCTTCTTTATGGTCTTATCGTTGTATTAAGATCCCTATGTTTGGCTCCTTGCTTACTGTAACTGGTGCTCCCATACTTGGGATGGTTTTGATATGTTGTAGGCTCTTAGATGCTCTTGCCTGAGGCCTCAACCTACTTGTAATATTATTTTGATTTTCCTTTAATAGAATTAGTCTTTACAGAGAGAAAAAAAAGATATATAATAGCTTTAACACATTGTTTTTTAGAATTTAGATGCCATCTAGAGCCTCGTCGTTATTGTTGTTGTTGTTGTTTTTTTTAATGTGATACACTGAATTCCATTTTGAAAGATTCATCCTTAAAGAGTATATACCATATACATGCACAAACTTTGCAAATTTGGTCTCTAGTGGTCTAAACTTACATTGATGTACATGATATATATTTGTTAATTAAAATTTTCATATTTTATGTAATTTTTAGCAAAACAATTCATAAAGTGAGTTGTTTAAGTACTTCCTCTCCAAGTCTAGTCTCACCTTGTGGTTAATGCCAAGTATGATTCCAACTTTTAAAACATTGGTTGCATTATTCTATGGGTGGGTAAGGACGAAGCTATTTTTGCATATTGATGACAGCGAATAGGATGTACTTTTGAAATGACGACTATATATATATATCCATCCTTTCAAAATTACATCTTATTTGCTATGTCATCAATATGCAAAAATAACTTCGTCCTTATCCACCCCTGGAGAGAGAAATCCAAAAAATATATTATATCATTAATTAAGCAAGAATTTCTTGTTCTCAAGAAATGGGGGAGATAGGTGGCCTTTGAAGAACTTACGAATGAACATGTATTTTGTTGAGCCTTACAATCTTGCAGGTCTAACATGACATGCATAATCTAGCAAATCACTAACTACTAATCATGAGATCAAGTTGGAAATTGCTTGGTGGTTGTGAAACTTGTAATAGACAAGTTCAAGGGTTGGTTTAATATATATCCATAATTAGTAATGCATCATTGCTGAAAATTTGATGTTTAAAATAGGCCTCCTAAGAAAAATAACGAAATAAAATTTATGAGTTTTTAAAGGAGAGCAAAGTACATTTTTTAATTGTATTTTTTACTTATCTTCTAATAGGTTTAATCAAATGTTAAGTGTTGGGACTCATTCAATGCAAAATCCAACAAGTAGCCACTCAACTAAATTAGTAAACCACACTAAGATAAATTAAAAATACATGTATTTATAGTTGATTTTGGTGTGTGTTTACTCAAAAGTACATTAAGTGGGTAGTTGTTGGATGATGAATTTAACTCTACATCAAATGAGTACCTACACTTGATATTTAAGTAAACCTACAAGGAAATAAATTGAAAATTGTAATTTTTTTCCTTTTTCTCCAAAAGTATTTACCCCTCGGTCGACACCATCATCTTGAATCTTATTGGTATTTTCTAAAGTTTATTTTGATTGTATACTTTTTAGTTTTGATGCCCATTCTTTACCTCAAAATTCCCCTAGTGGATGCTCTTTCATAATGTTGTGGTAAAAACACAACCCCCCCATTTTTGAAGTGAATACATCAATAATGGGGACCCTTTCTATAAAAATTTTGGCTAAACACCTTTTTGGATTTTTATTTAGTTGATTGCCCTACGCATTTGTCAATTTTTCATTTTCTTTGGATTATTGTTTTGATTGCTTTGTTATAATCGATTTTTTATAAGCTTCCCATTGACGCTTGTTTCGCCTCATTTGGTCAACTGGTTTGAAAATGGCACTCCTCTGAAAGTCTGATTATTTATGTAGCCTGGGTTAAAAATGCTTAAAATGTACAATATTGCATTTTGTAAATAAATTGGTTCAAATAATGCATTCATTTTAAAAATATTAACCCGTAGTGAGCTTTTACTAACATTTTTCCATTTTTAGTTATCTAGCCAAATCATTAAGCATCGGGATTTAAGAAATTTATTCCAATTTCCAAATCAATTACTAATCTTAAAAACCCATAATATCCAAGTGGCTATAGTTTAGATAATTTCACAACATAACTAAATTTCATTAAAATAAAATCAAAATAAAAAATAATATTAAATCTTAATTTAATTTAATTAAATTAATATGTTAATTTAATTAAAATTAATATATAAAATAAACAAAAAATATAATATAATAATAAAAATTAAAAAAAAAATTAAAAATTATCGGGGAAATCGGGTCAGAAGTTTTTATTGGACATATTTTAAATGCCCCGATACCCTCACGTTCCCGATGCCGATCCCCGACACCTCCATATTCCAACCTCCGATACCTACATACCCCCGATCGCCGATTAACATAAATCAAAAGGCATCGCATCGGGGCTTTTCAATGCATGCATCTTTTAAAGACGCCGAGGACCTCTCTTCTCCCGATCCGTGATAAACATAACTCAATGGGGCATTAACTTAGGTTATAAAGTTTATAGTCCATTTGTTTTTCAACTCACTCATACGTATGAGTGGAGTTAATAAAAGGTAATGGAGGTAAATATATATTTATTATTTTTAAACATTAGTTTATATATTAATATTTTATATGTAATATATTATATTAATTAAATTAATTAATATATGTAATATTTAATTAACTTAATTAAATTTAAATTTAAATATCATTTAGATTAATATTAATTAGTTTTTAATTAGATTAAATTTGTTTATAAATAGTTAATTAGATATCAGTTAATTAGATTAATAAATAGTTTATTAATAATTAGTTTAGTTTATAATTAACAGTTAATTTAGAATTAATTAGAATCTTCATTTAGGATTAGATTTTTAGCCCAGCAATAGAATTTCCAGATTCATGCCAGATTTGATCCATCAACTTTGGAGGCTTATAGATTGAGTTATACTTGGCCAAATGAGACCTAGGACGACTCATTGGAAAGATAAAATCAATGAGAATATTTTTGAGGAGGTTTCACTAATAGATTTGGTCATTTATTGGATAAAAAATCAGACAGAAAAACAAGCTTCGAATTTTGAAAACAAAATCAATTTTCTGAGTTTTATTTTCATTTGTCCAAGCCTCTTCTAATTGCAGATTCACTCGTCAATGATATCCTTGGCCAATGAAACCATCACATGCATCAATAGAAAACTTACATTTTATTTTCAATTATTTATTTAATTGAATTAGATTGGATTTGATTTAATTGCCAGGAATAATATTTTGATTGCATCTTAATTTATTTTGATTTCTTTTTGCAGGAAAACAGTGGAAGAAATATGGAGAAAAGGATCTCAATCAATGAGAATGCTCTAGCAATTGAAGATCAGGATTTTTGAGCAAATAAAATTGGATTTGGCAGATTTCTCTTCACCAAACTTTCCTCTCAAGAACTCCTTCACAAATAGTATAAGTAATAGATTGCAGAATGTAATAAGAGGCTGCTCTCCTCTGCAATTTTAGACTTCTAAAAGCACTACTGTAATAGGAATTTAAGGTTGTAGGAGAGAGGAGAGAAAATCTCAGATCTGGGGATTATTGAGGATTTTTCCTTTGTATCTTGAATTATGTATGAGGGGCAAAGTTTGCACTATTGTGGCTCTAGTTTTGAAGGCAGAAGTTCAAGCAATGTAAAGGACTGTTGGAGACCAAGGTCAGAGAAATGGAGGCAATAAATTGGTATTTTTAATACTACTATTTCAAATATCAGTTTCATTTTTATGATAACAAGAATGTGTCATTTTATTCATGTTTTGTGCACTATTGTCAATATGGGTAATTTGTCCCAATGTTGTTATTATGTATCTCTGTTCTTATGGAATAAATCCTGATTTCTGAGTAACTATTTACTCAGAAATCTGTCTTATTAAAATTGATTTATTGAATGGTAATATGTTGTGAACTATTTCCACATATTATTGTTTAATTATTGGATTTACTGATTTGATAATCAATATCATTTATGTGTAAACTATTTCCTAAGTGTTGTGGTTATATTCAATAAAAGGTCTCAATGGATGTGTTTTGAATACCCATAATAATATCAGTTAATTAACTAACTCAAACTCATATCATTATAAACAAGACATATTAAATCCCAATACTTTTAATTATCTTGCTCTTAGTTTGGTTAGATCTATATCTGCCTAATTAATAAGATTAAATTAGTTTCTTTTGCTACATCATATAATGCTTGCATTTAGATTAAGATTCTACATTTTTAAGTCCTCTCTCAAAGAGGCAAAACTTTAGTTGTGGCTGGCTGAACCCAAATCAGCTTAAGGGTCATTCTCTTGCCTTATTAGCAAGAAAAGTGATATGATATCCCTGTCTATTGGTAGTTAAAGATACATCATAAACCAATAGCGATAGGGAGAAGGTAACTGGACCTAGTTAAACCAGTCGGAGCCACCACACCAAACGAAAAAGGAGTTGCTTAAAGGTCCGGACCGGGTGGTTATCCCCCAATGTTGTTGCAACGATTTTTGAGGCATCAACACATAATTCTATCCTTCCAGCCTAGTAGTGTTAATATATCGGGTTGTACCTTGATCAACAATTTAATAAAGACCTCAAATATTCAATCTCCAAGATGATTATTTATGCCAATGACTTGGTATAAGATGACATATGTGATCAACAAGCATAAGGATGTGAAGTTATAAAGGATATGCAATAAATCAATGAAAAACAAAACGAACATTTATAATGATTTCATACTTAACATTTAAGCATTAAGGGAGTATATAAGAGAAGAAGATGAGGAGTTCCAACAAATAAAACTCGCTTATTTTATATAGACATTGAATCTAAGTACCTTGGTGTTATAATTTCATCAAAAAATAAGAATGAATAAATATATTATACCCCTCAAGACAATACTTGTTATTGACACCATGGAGTTCACAATCCAAACATCAATGAGCCATAGTGTAATCGATATTGGATTGAGAAAGAAATGGAAGAAACAATGGTGGACACCCATTATAATTTTGGTTTTCTATAGGATGAAAAATAAGGAACCAAGCAAGGGTCTAGATCTCACTTGACCACCTTCCTCTTCTAGGGGTCTAGCTTCTCTTCTTTCCAATAATTATGTATTTGATTCTTATTAATAAACTACTATGTTTGAGCATTGCAGCTTTGCAACTCTTGAAACCCTAGCACCACATCCCTACTCACCCTAACTCTTTTGGATTTTTGACATTTTTTTCACTGCTTAACTATGGCGATAGAAACAGGAGGAGAAACCGCTCCTCCCATCGATGAAGAAACCACTTTATGGGAGCTTATCTCTTCACTAAAGGCCAACCCGCAACCTAAAGAGGTTCAATAGAAGTTCAATAAAATGGCAGAGAATATTTCATCTCTGGTTCTCCTTATTAGCTTCTCGAGGACGTATATGACCTTCTCTGATAAAGCCTTGGTGGGAAAATTCATAGGAATGTGGCCCTCCCAAAATTTCATGGAATAATGGGCAAAGAGGACCTAAAGGTCCATGATGAAGGGGAATATGGCATTTTATGCCATTGGAAATAATTTTTTTCTCTTCTATTCAAGCTCGAGGAGGATCGTGACATCTTGTGCAATGAACCCTACTTCTTTAGTGTCAGGGGTATGTATTTAAATGCATGGTCCCTTGAATATAATATTGATGAATATGTCCCCAAGGTGGTCCTTGTGTGGGTCAAGTTGCCCCGTTTTCCCATGGCTTGCTGGAGTAATGACTACTTGAAAGCCATTCCCAACGAGTTTGGTCGTTTCTTGGACAGGGCGGAGCCAAAGGGACAACATTTCACCTATACAAGGATATGTGTAGAGGTTGACTTAGAGAAGGGACTTCCTTCAAAAATCATCTTGTCTCAAGGCGAATGGAGCTTTGTTCAATCCCTTGACTATGAAAAGCTGCCTTTTAAGTGGAAAACTTGCCATGACTACGGTCACTTTACCGGAGATTGTAAGAAGAAAAAGGAGCAAGGCTATACTCCTCATTAAGAGGGCCAATATCACACTCAGAAGTGAGGAGTAAACAAAGGCAAGGGTGCCTCTAGATCCTCGAGTGTGACTTCTCAAAAAATTACATCCTCTTCTGCAAATCCTTTTGAAACCTTGACTCAAGAGGTTCCTGAACTCATGGACACTGAAGTTGAGGTTGAAAATAATACTCACGTGAGGGCAGAGGATAAAGGGATCGAGAAAGATGCAAAGCCTCAAGATGAGGAGTGTCACTCCCCTACGCTGGTGGTGATCTTCCAACAGCACGATCGAGGGTGCAGCACCACCGACCACTTTATTTTTAACAATACTTGCGATCGCGGACTACGCCTACTAGTATACTTAGTTTGTTTTTTGATTAGCCAAGTATAGCATTCATTAACACAACAGAAACTTTCACATTAACCATAAGCACATTATCATCATTTACACAAGTACACAACAGATATAACTTGGGAGGGGAAACTCCCTGTAATTATGAGTCTGCCTGAAACAATGATAACACTTCAAATTTTACAAATTTACACTTAGTCTTGTAAATTTACAACAACGTTGCACCGCTGTGCAGCTTCGACTTTTCACTGGGTGGAGGTGCCCCTCAGATGGCCTCACCCAACCTTCGTTCACCGGTGCTCAACTCATCATGTCGTTCACTACATGCGGCCACCATTCAGCTTGCCCACTCACCGAACTCATCGTTCAGCTCACCGGCCTATCGTGTTGCCCGCTCAACACCCTTCATTCACTATAGCACTGTTTCACCCTGCACGGGCACGTTCCACCAAACTCGCCCTTTGTTTCATTCAAATCGTCGGTGCGTTCCACCCGAGCTCACCTTCCGTCATCATTTCGTCGTGCACGGGCAGATTCCACCCGACTCGCCCGTTCGGCACGAGTCACTGCACCTCCGCACGACTCCACCAACCAGCGTTCACCAGAACTTGTCAACTCATCAACCACCCGCACGTTCACCCAAACTCACCGTCATTTCGTCGTGCATGGGTGCACTCGCCTGTTCGGCATGAGTTTGAACACCCACCCGACTCACCAACCAACACTTCCGTTCATGCCTGCCTGCGGGCTACCCGACACTTCCGTGTGCACCCGCCTAACGATCGCTCGCTCCACACCTTCGAACATTCAACTCAGCTCGTTCGGCTTTTCATGTCACTACGTAATGCGGCCTACCCATTTGCGGTTCACCACACTGAACATTGCCTCCGTTGTGGCTAAGTGTTGCAGCCTAGACCACTGCCTGCACCTTGCCTTCTATTTTAGAACACAAGTGTAGCTCGCATTTCGCCTTGTGAGAAGACTCCTTGCCCGCACTTGCTTGGATCCTTAAATGATTTTTCACCAAACCATCTCCGCCTATGTATACACCTCCTCACCAAATTTACTACCCGTCGGCCCAAGCCGGCCAACCCATACTCATGGTTGTTCCGTTAATTCTTCTTGTCAGCCAAGGTGAGGACACTCACACCTGGGACTACCCCACCGTATAAGCTCACCACTCGAAGTCTTCGACACTTAGTCATTTTCTTCATCAAATGACCTCCGCGCTTCTCCTTCGGTTGACCCGGCTTATCGCGCCATGCGGGCTCACCGGTTGCTCCAACTCGTCACCCTCACCCATCATGCACCTGTTGCCACGTGTGTTTCAACTCGAGGGCATTACATCCTCCCCCACTTCAGGTCATTGTCGTCCTCAACAAACCTTCATCTCAACAACCATCCATCACCAAGACTGCCAATCAACCACTGTCGCAAAGTGCTACCAGCTCCAACATCCAAGATGATCATATTGCCTGCCTTCACTCCAATGCCACATACATAACCCATCGGTCTATGTCCTCCATGAACATCAACCTTCTTGATCCATGACTTCAACCAATCCATATATTGTAAACATCCCTGCAACATATGTAATATGACCATCTCCACCATGTGTCGTTCCATCATGTGAACTTATGCATAATACTCCAGCCAACACAACATCTCAGTCGAATCCAAGACATCTATCTGACACAAACTCGGTGCACTGCATGCCCCCATGTCATCGAACTAGTTGGGTAGCTAATCCAACCATGACGCTCAACCCATGAGAATATAACTTCTCCATGCCACAGTCACTTGTTTCTTCAGCATCCTGTCACAATCCCAAACTCAATCAAGAATCTGTCCAAATAAGCCATGTTTAGGTCCATGGTATGTCCATTCCATCTACAACATGTTGTCCATGATGCTAATGCCAATGTGTTGCAACGTAATCGCATTCATTCCTACATCATTCACCTGTCAACATAAAGAAGCCTCCTCCAAGGCCCCTTGTCAAGGTGGTGCAACCCCTTCCAAACAAGGTCCCTGCACCAACTTTTCTCCAAGGTTGTCTATCAAGAAAGGAGGTCCAGGAAGTGTCCTCCCTGACTCTCATCCACCCATGTATCAGATTGATGCTGCATTCTCAAGTATCTGTGCACAACCTCAACCTCCTCACATGTGCAACCAAGCTTCCCAATCTTGTCTTTCGTCAACTGAAATTCATATATGCCAATGGCATATCTGCAAAACTTCACTATGATAGCTGGATCCCTACTTGCATAATCCGCCCCAACCACTGCAACTGAAGAAGTATTTGAACTTCCTTCATCTGCAACTCCATCATGAATATCTTTGGTAGAATATGCTCCTTCCAAGTGCTCCAAGATTCGTGAGATTGATCTCCCACTTCCTTCTTTCTTCTTCACTCTTGCAATGAACTCAACTAACTTCTCTTCCTTCCTTTGAATCATACTCCCAAGTCCTCTTTGTTCCACATCCACATGCTTCACATTCAGATCTTTTGGATACAAAATCACAGAAGCCATCCTTGGTCTATATCCCAAGAAACTCCTTCTATTCATCAGAACCAACATGGTTCTCTCTTCAGCTATGATACAGAGAATATCCCGGTCCACCATTGGTATGGCTTATGCAAGCTTCAAAAATGCTTGCCCCAGCACCATAGAATGACCATCCAAGTCCACGATCCTCAAGTCCAACTTTCCAAACCATGATACCACTCTCACCTGAGTGTTCTCCATCACACCAGTTACAACTTTCATGGTAGAGTTTACGGCTTTGAAAGCACTCCACTCTCTCCCCACTTTAGCTTTCTTCCCAAAAGACTTTGTTGCTTTCCCACTCAAGAAACTATGAGTAGCTCCCCTGTCCACCAAAGCTGCAAATCTCTTGCCACATATGGTCACTTGCACAAAACTCAACTTCAAGGAATCACCATCTTCCTTTGGCTTGATCTTGTGCCTTACATCGACAACCTTTTTCAGCAACTTGACATCTGAAGAGTCTATTGCCTTATGCTTTGACCTGACTTCCTTCTTAAGGTACTTTACTTCCTTTCTTGGCTCCTATAAGCAACTCGATCCTGGTCTGGCTTGATTTCCTTCAAGCTCACCCTCCATCGCATTCTACTAAAGTGCACCAACCAAGTGCCCATTGACTCCTTCTATCCATAGCTAACTAAGCCTCCAGACCGTCTCGGTAGTAGTCCCCAAGTCTGTCAATTTAGTCGAGCTCATCTTTCTCTATCACAATGACCTTTCTATCAAGAAAGTCCCTCTTCATTGCATCCTCAAGCTACTTGACTTCAATCTTCGCCATGGTGCTTTTCTCCCTCAGTCGAACTCTTTCATCCATGAGTTCCTAGAGACTAAGACCATCCCGTCTAATCTCTTCATCAAGTCCCTTGAGCTCATCAGCTTCCACATGAAGATTATCCAAGTCTTCCCGCAAATCTGCCATGCTTCTCCCTATCTGCATCAAGGGTCCACACACTTGAACAATAGGTTCATAGCATTTCTGTAGTTCTTCTTTCCAATAATCACCCATGTTTTTCAGCCTTTGAAGTGCTCCTTTGACCACCCTCATATGTTCCAAAAGTAATCATTACCTACTTCACCTTCAACAATCATCGGTCTTCAAACTTGAAACTTCAACTGAAATCACCTGCAAACTTGAATCACCTTTCAGATTTTTCTTCGTCACATATCAACCTCTGAATCAATTGTCAGTTTCACTTCAATTCATTCTCTGAATCAGGCTTTGATACCAACTATCATGAAGTGACAGTGGGATCAGCTTCATCAATTCTGAATCATCAAAGTCAACAAAATACGACCTCTGATACGACCTGTCACGCCCCTACCCTGGTGGTGATCATCCAACCGCATGATCGAGGGTGCGACACCACCGACCACTTTATTTTTAACAATACTTGTGATCATGGACTACGCCTACTCCTATCTTAGTTTATTTTTCGATTAGCCAAGTATAGCATTCATTATCACAACGGAAACTTTCACATTAACCATAAACACATTATCATCATTTACAAAAGTATGCAGCGGATATAACTTGGGAGGGGCAACTCCCTGTAATTATGAGTCTGCCCAAAACAATGATAACACTTCATTTTTTAAAAATTTACACTTAGTCTTGTAAATTTTACAACAACGCTGCACTGTCGTGCAGCTTCTCCTTTTCATCAGGCAGAGGCACCCCTCAGACGGCCTCACCCAACCTTCGTTCACTGGTGCCCAGGTCGTCGTGTCGTTCACCGCATGCACCCATGTTTGGCTTGCCAGCTCACTGAACTCGTCGTTCAGCTACGCCACTTCATTCACTGTCGCACCATTTCACCCTACCCGGGAGCGTTCCACCAAACTCGCCCTTTGTTTCGTTCGACTCATTGACGCGTTCCACCCGAGCTCACCTTCCGTCGTCGTTTCGTCGTGCACGGGTGTGTTCCACTCAACTCACCCGTTCGGCACGAGTCGTCCACCTTCACATGACTCCAGCAACCGGCGTTCACTACTAATATAAAGAATTATATTCTATGATCAATGTCTATGCCCTATCAATTCCAGAGATAAAGGGGATTTTTGGAATTCTTTTCTCAATCTAAGATAACCCTGGAAAATGGATTGTATTATTGGAGGGGACTTTAACATTATTATGCTTTATTATGAAAAGCATAGGGGATCCATAGTTAAGGATCCATTCAAAGAAAGAATGGAGGAATCTATCTTTGATTGGGACCTTTTTTATGTTATTCAAACAAAGGGTAAGTACACCTAGTTCAACATGAGATTTGGCTTTGCCCATATGGAAGCAAGGCTGGATAGATTCCTTCTCCATAGTAATTGGTTAGTTAAAGGATTCAAGTTCTCTTCCTCCATTTTAGCGAGAAGGGATTCAGACCACTGTCCAATTGTTTTAGATATTAACCCCCCAGAGGACTTGGGCCCTGTTAGGATTCCAAGAAACTCTCCTAGGTTGTAGCTCGGAGATTCCTATTAACATATAAATTCAACTATTGTTGCAGGTTTGATGGAAGGAATGATGGTTTGGTTCAAGCCAGATAACCACTTTCACTTTGTTTCACTCCAAACATGCATGAACACCCTCAAACTACAAGGATTTAGACCACCAATGCTCACAGTTTAGATATAGGATGAATATGAGGAATACTAACCACACCAGCAGATGCACAAGACCATGTGATGGCCGACTGCAACTAGTAAAGAAACCTGTAAATCTAATCTATTAATGCAAAGACAGGATGATAACTCTCCTGCATTAGATAGAAAGAAACCTAATTAACCTATTCAGTGATCCAATCAATACTTTAACACAAAGATAAGATGACAGTTATCTAGTATTAAATTCCAAGAGCTCAAGAACACAGTATATCAGGCACAAGCTTAGAACAAGAAGAAAGTGAGCAATGAGCAATTAACAACAAAAGAAGCTTGCATTAGCTGAAAATGAAGATGAAACGCTGCAAGTGACAAAATGTCTACAGTCTCCAGAAGTTGAACCTGACATCAAATGCCAACCTTGATTACATCTTACTTCTGGATATTTATAAGTCTACAATACTAGGGCACTTGGTCGTTCAAGTATGGAGGGGTCATAATTGACCACCAACTGCATTTAACCCCCTGATGGAGTCTTTGAACGTGTTTTCTTGCTTCAGTGGGTGAATCCGATCTATTCAGGTGTTGTGCTGTCCTTTTAGGCTGTTGGAGTGCTCGTACCGGTGGATTCCATGACTGGTAAATTCAGTTACAGAGTCATGCTTGTCCTTTTCTCCTTTCAGCCATGTTTTCTGTTAAATATGGTTGTTAGGGGTCTGACTGTGGCTAATGATGGCGGAGCTGGTCATCTCCTTCTTTGGGCAATAGAATGGTCATAGGACATGGAATGCATGGATAGGTGGATGATTTGGGTGAGCAAGAAGAATGACCGTCGGATCAGGGAAATAAACAACGGAGATGGCTTTGACGGGGGCTATCAGCCGAGGTGAGAGCGGGGTGGGTTGGAGCCGTTGGATCTTCAGCGGATGGATCAGATGGTCGTCGTGCGATGAAAATGCATGGAAGTTTAATGAGCAGGGCAGTTTGGTCGGGCAGTAAAGGTTTTCATTGCACCGCTTTCGGGTGCTAAGTGATAAATGCCCGGGGTCGAGTGATTCCACTCAATGATCGACACGTAGCAGTGGATGAGAGAGAAAAAATGCTCTCATCAAACACTATAGCTCGATCAAATTGACGACGCGATGAGAGTGAAGACCGTCGGATCTCAGCAGAGATGATCTGACAATGGAGAGTGGTAGAGCGGGTCACCTTCATCGGGTGCGATGGGAGCCGTTGGATCGGCTGGGGGTGATCAATGGCGGGAATGCGATGAGGGGTTTATGAGTGCATGAGGGCGTATGGGTAAGGTTTTGTGGATACTTTGGGGTTTTTTGCTTGGAGCTGGGGCCAAAAGGGACTTTGTCGGGTTTCAGAAGGCTTATTTAGGAAATGGGAAGGGTTTAAAAGTGGGTGAGGTGGAGGAAGAAAGGGAAAAATGACCAAATGTGAGCCCCTTTGGACACCACCAAACAAACCAAGCTTTTCTCTGACATTAAAAAGTCAACGCTGCATAGTAGGGCTAACACTAACTCCTTTTAGGGATGAAAGCCTCCCTGTGAGGTTTCAAGAACCGTAGACCACTGCCTTTCATACAAGAACAAGATAAACAATATTTCCTAGTGTTCCGTTGCGCATGGAGTCTAATTAAGCCTACACTGAAACTTGTAAAAAGAACATATTTACAATGCTGAGGCCTAAAGGCCTTAATCAACATAAACTTTCAAAAACCACCCATTGACTGGGCTATCAAAATTGTTTCTCCTTCCAAAATCTGCAGCATGAAAGTATTGTTCCCCTGGACCTAAGCGATGACGAATGATCTTGTCCATAGAGCATCGAATTTACCAGGATCTCCTTGCCTTTCCTTTAGTGCATCCCATTGGAGAAAACAGTCACCATACTAAGAATTGACCCTTTTTACCTTTCTGTGAAAGGTTTCTTTCTCTTGGTCAATGTGTATGTTAGCCAATTCATCAAAGACTTACAAAAGCCTGTTGATTTGATGACCTACCTCAAAAAGTTTAGGGCATTTAACCTTATCAAGTAGAGATGGTTTATACTTCACCCCTTCTCTGTATGCTCTCATCCTTGGATGTTTTTCATGGAAGCTTTTGTACACCTGCTAAATAACAAGGGCTGTTGTGTACTCGGCTATGTCATTTGTGGCCTGAACAATTAATATAAATGGTGAGTCAATGTATTCTGGTGTGGGAGACATAAGGACTTCACTTGTTCCTTATCTTTCTTAGAACATGCCCCATCAAAGAAGGTGTCCCAAATCTGTGGGCCTTCTTCCTTTGTGATCTGGCAAACTGCCTTTTCAGGCTATGTGGAGGCCAGCTGGGCAGGCTTCGTAATGTCAAGGCTGAGCTTATCCATGTCAGCCTTGAGCATTGAATTATGGATGGCTCCAGTGCTTAGAGGGAAATCATGAAGGATTTTATCATGAATAGTTAGAGAAACATAGGATGATGGGGAGCTGACTTCACATTTTTTTATCACTGGGCTGCGAATAACAACAGGTTGGTCAATTTGCAAAAATTTTGCATAGTCATTGGAAGCTTGGCTAGCTTTAGGGTCAAGATCTTCAAGGATAGATTTCCTGAGGGACTCATTCTTCACTAGTTCAATCAGAGGCATGGGTATTCTTGGTTTCTGACTTTTTGATTGACAACTTAAAGAAGAAGGGGGCCTGTCAAGGCCTCTTACCTCTATGGTTGGAGCTTTGAGGATGATGGGATCTTCTACTTATTGATCTGCTGCTCTGTGGGGACAACAGCTCTTAGGGCAAGATTCTCTTTGACATTACTTGTTCTTAACCTCAAGTTATATCTTTGTTGGTCTTCAGTCTGTAGAACAACTTCTCTGTCCCACTCCTAACTGGTCTGGTCCCTGCGTAATGACTCCTCGTAGGCAGCTTTGGTTAAAAAAGGGGCACTGCCCTTGTCTTCCATACCACGGATATCATCATCTTCCTCAAACTTCTCTTCTTACATGACTGCATTTTGAAACGGGTTCTTCGCCCTTTGGTCTTCATTGGCATCTTTGTTTCTTTGCAAAATCTGCAACTATTCATTTGCTCTTCTTTATGGATTTGGATTTCTAGGAGCAAATGTATTAGGAAGCCTTGCTTTCCCAACACTCTAATCAACCTTCAGTTTGGATATTTCAACGGCCAATGACTCTATCATTTGTCATTTTTTCTATTTTAGGTTCTGAAGATGAAGAAGAAGAAGAAGAGGACTCACCTCTCTGCCTCCTTCTATCAACATGTCCTTTGAGTTTTTCTGCAGCCATGATATTGGATTCCACCTCCAAGGCTGCATCTTGCATTGCAGCTAGAGTAGCACATCTTCTTTATCTTGATAGCAGGTAGAAATCGGAATCAAAGGCATTGGCATAGGTGAGTTTAGCAGAGGTGGGGGTGGGCTTCACTTCGGCTGGTATCTTGCTATACATACGATTGAATCTTTTATTAAAATCAGACAATGACTCCCCTTTTTCCCTTTTCAGGTTGCCAAATTCATTATGGTAGTATAGCAGATCTTTCTTATCTCCCCAATGCTTTAAAAACACATTGTCTAATGCCTCAATGTCTGCTATAGACCTAGGGGTCAGTTCTCTGAACCACTTTCTAGCCTCTCCATCAAGGCTTTGGACAAATACTCTCATCCACACATCATCTTCACTGATATCTAGGTTATCAGCATAGCTATAAAAAGACTCAAGGTGTTCCTCAGCTGTTACTCCCTTTGTACCAGTGAACTTAAGAATTTATTTCTGATATTATCCTGTAGGCATGGCATTCAAAGGAATAGGCAGGACCAGGGGTCCATACCTAGCAACTATGATTCTTTCCATTTTGGTAGGTGCTTGTGGACCTGCCATGACTGGGTTAGAGGGAAGGATATTGGCAATTTGAAAGGTAGGGAGTTGAGAAATGACTGACAAGGCTAAAGGAATATGATGGACTGGAAGGGAGGCTTTCTTTGGACTGAGATCCAAAGGGGAACTTATTGAACAAGGAGATTTATGAATCTCTAGGAGTATTTCTTTACTGATAGTGTTAGGCTCTATACTTTCAACCTGTGCATGCTCAGTTACAAGCATTTCTTGCAGACATACATAAGATTGTTTAGGCTTACCTGATCCTGATGCTCCTTTTCATGATATCTTGCTTTGCTTGACAATCTTCTCAGGGTCAAGCACTGGGTCGACTGGTGATTTCTGAGGATTTCTCCGAGTATGTCTCACAAACTGAGCCAAAACTGTAATGTGGAGTCGCCAAGAGGTTCGGCCTCCAATAGAGTCACTAGATAGATGATTAAAACCAAAAACGTGTCCAGACTTTGTCTATCATCAAAGATGGATCTATGTCGTTATCCCATAGAAGATGAGCTTCAATCTCCTCTCCCCGACAATGGCGCCAATTATGTTAGGATTCCAAGAAACTCTCCTAGGTTGTAGCTCGGAGATGCCTGGTAACATATAAATTCAACTATTGTTGCAGGTTTGATGGAAGGAATGATGGTTTGGTTCAAGCCAAATAACCAATTTCACTTTGTTTCACTCCAGACATGCATGAACAACCTCAGACTACAAGGCTTTAGACCACCAATGCTCACAGTTTAGATATAAGATGAATATGAGGAATACTAACCACACTAGTAGATGCACAAGACCATGTGATGGCTGGCTGCAACTAGTAAAGAAACCTGTAAATCTAATCTATTAATGCAAAGACAAGATGACAACTCTCCTACATTAGATAGAAAGAAACCTGATTAACCTATTCAGTGATCCAATCAATACTTTAACACAAAGATAAGATGACAGTTATCTAGTGTTAAACGCCAAGAGCTCAAAAACACAGCATATCAGACACAAGCTTAGAACAAGAAGAAAGTGGACAGTGAGTAGTTAACAACAAAGGAAGCTTATATTAGCTAAGAATGAAGATGAGACGCTGCAAGTGACAACATGTCTACAATCTCCAGAAGTTGAACCTTACATCAAATGTCAACCTTGATTACATCTTACTTCTGGATATTTATAAGTCTACAATACTAGGGCACTTGGTCGTTCAGGTATGGAGGGGTTATAATTGACCACCAACTGCATTTAACCGCCTGATGGAGTCTCTGAACGTGTTTGCCTGCTTCAGTGAGTGAATCCGATTTGTTCAGGTGTTGTGCTATCCTTTTAGGCTGTTGGAGTGCTCGTACCAGTGGAGTCCATGACTGGTAAATTCAGTTACAGAGTCGTGCTTGTCCTTTTCTCCTTTCGGCCATGCTTCCTGTTAAATATGGTTGTTGGGTGTCTGACTGTGGCTGATGATGCGGAGCTGGTCATCTCCTTCTTCGAGCAATAGAATGGTCAGAGGACGTGGAATGCATGGGTAGGTGGACGATTTGGGTGAGCGAGAAGAATCACTGTTGGATCGGGGAAATAAACGATGGAGATGGCTTCAACGGGGGCTATCAGCCGAGGTGAGAGTGGGGTGAGTTGGAGCCGTTGGATCTTCAGCAAATGGGTCGAATGGTCATCGGGCGATGAAAATGCACAAAAGTTTAACGGGCGGGGTGGTTTGGTTGGGCAGTAAAGGTTTTCATCGCACTGCTTTCAGGTGCTAAGCGGTAAATGCCCAGGGTCAAGGGATTCCACTCAGTGATCGACACGTAGTAGTGGATGAGAGAGAAAAATCGCTCTCATCATGCGCTATCACTTGATCAAATTTCCAGCGCGATGAGAGCGAAGACCATCGAATCTCAACAGAGATGATCTGATGGTGGTGAGTGGTAGAGCGGGTTGCCTTTATTGGGTGTGATGGGAGTTGTTGGATCGGTGGGGGGTGATCAACTACAGGGATGCGATGAGGGGTTTATGAGTGCGTGAGGGCGTATGGGTAAGGTTTTGTGGATACTTTGAGGTTTTTCACTTGGAGCTGGGGCGAAAAGGGACTTTGTCGGGTTTCAAAAGGCTTATTTAGGAAATGGGAAGGGTTTAAAAGTGGGCGAGGTGGAGGAAGAAAGTAAAAAATGACCAAATGTGAGCCCCTTTGAACACCACCAAATAGACCAAGCTTTTCTCTGACATTAAAAAGTCAGCGTTGCATAGTAGGGCTAACAGGCCCCATTTTGTTATGTTTTCATCCAAGTTGGCTTAGGAAGGATGGATTTTTGGATATAATAAAGAATTCATGGGATACTGTTGTTTGGGGTTCCTTGACCTTTGTTTGGGAAACCAAGCTGAGAGCTGTAAAAAAATTCTTCGCTCCTAGGCCTGACATTCCTTCAAGCCTTCAGGTCTTGAGAAAGTTGATATCCTCAAGCAGTTGGAATCTCACGATGTTGTGATGGATTCTAGTCATATTACAGAAGATCATTTGGAAAAAGAGAAGCATCTAAGCTCTCAACTTCTCTCTCTCAGCCAACAAGAGGAGTATTGACGACTGAAATCTAAGAGCCTTTGAATCAAAGTTGGGGACCACAACGCTACCTTCTTTCACAAGAAATCCAAAGCCTATGAAGTTTGGAACCATGTCAAAGAAATTATTCCATAAGGTTAGTAGCAAATCTCAACCTTATTTAAAATCAAACTTGAAGCATTCTCCTTTTTAAGTAAATTATATTCAAAAGTAAAGGTTAATGACTGTGGAGAGGTGCATTATACTTTCATTTCTTGCCTTCCTTCCATTGTTTCTAACTCTGGCAATCTCTAATTTTTGAAGCCTATTGATGAAGAATAAATCATTTAAGCCATATGGTCCCTTGACCCTGATAAAGCTCATGGTCTGAATGTTTTTCCCATCTTCTTCTATTGTTCTTGCTAGAATCTCATCAAAAGGGATTTCCTTTGAATGCTAAAGTCCTCCAAAGATTAATGGAAGTTAGGTGGGAATACCAACTCGTCTTTCTTGGTCCTCATACCCAAAGAATCCAAGTGTATCTCATTCGCCCGTTTCAAGCCCATCTCCCTATACAAATCCTATAAAATTGTGAGAAAAGTCATTGCCAATAGGCTGAAATTCATTATCCCTCCCATTGTCTCTGAAAATCAAGGGGGTTTCCTAAAGCACAGGTAAATTATGGACAACTTCATTCTTGTCCAAGAAGTGATCCATTCAAGTAAACAATTTGGTGAGTGGGGCATGATTACCAAGCTAGATATGGCTAATGTTTTTGATCATGTTCACCACTCTTTCCTTTTTGACATTATGTAGAAGTATGGATTTGGCAACGAATTCATTAATTGGGTCAAATCTTGCATTGGAAATCCTTGGATCACCCCCCTCGTCAATGGTCTCCCATGCCTGTTTTTCTCTGCCTCTAGAGGGCTGAGACAAGGGTGCCTCTTCTGGATTTTAGACGTCTGTGGTTCATTTCTTTTGAGCTTAGTCTCAGAGTATCCACAGTAGAAACCATATTTGTCAACGTTTCAAATCCCAACAGGGATCCATCATCAAGACCAATCTGAATGATGATAGAAGAAGAGCTTTGTGATAGGATAAATAGTTAAAGAAGTATTTTGATTGAAGGTCAGCGAATAATTTTATTTAA
>APFE030838130.1:0-58533 GCA_000404065.3 Pinus taeda | reverse complement strand
TTCAATCAAAATATTTCTTTAACTATTTATCCTATCACAAAGCTCTTCTTCTATTATTATTGAGATTGGTCCTGATGATGGATCTCTGTTGGGATTTGAAACTTTGACAAATATGGTTTCTACTGTGGATACTCCGAGACTAAGCTCAAAAGGGTGCCTCTTATCTCCCCTCCTATATATCCTGGTGGCTAACAACCTCAACAAAAATCTAGAAATTTTCATATCTGAAGGGAAGATCAAAGGCCTTAGAATGACTCGAAACATAAAAGACATTAACCTTTCCCAGTTCACAGATGACACTCTTTTAATGGTGGTGCCTCAAAGCATATAGTGATAAGATTCAAAAGGATCTTAGAAAACTACCTAAACTTATCGGGGGGGCTTATCAACAAACAAACAAAAAATCCAGTTATATGGTTGGAACTGCCCTCCTCTTACCTTGCAGGAGATTTCAAGAGTCTTAGAGTTTTCTCTGGTGGAAGAATGACATTTTTTAAAATATCTAGGGATCCCAATTTCCTCGGGGCAATCCAATCTGGAATGCTGGGAAGACATTTTGAATATATTCAAAAATAAAATCAAAGTTTGGGGTGTTGAATGGCTAACTCCAACAGGAAGATTTATTTTAGTAAAATCAGTCCTTTCTTAATCACAAATATAATCATGATTTTATGTATTTAATTAAAAGGGAAAAATATATTTATTATTGTTGTTCTTGAGGCATGGGTTTCATGATCAAGGGAAATTTATTTTTAGGTCAAGCACCTACTGAGTGCTTCTAGGTTTGTCATAAAGTCAATTGGTTCATTGTCGTGTATAGAAGACCTATTTGGGAATGTTACATATTGAGTCAAAATAAAGTCAAAGACCCTCCAAGACCTCGTCATGGCTCAAAGATCAAGTCAGCCTACATGAAGGGACAAGTCAGCCTAAAGATAGCAATTTGTACCCCTCAAAAGCCAATATATAAGAAGGAACTCGACCTCATTTGGACACACACTCAAGCAAGTTTGATCTCCTCAAGATAGAAGTTAGAAAAGGATGAAGAAGGAGAAGAAGAACAAGTTCAAAGTTTTTGGGCCTCTCTTTCTCTCTATTTTCTTAGGGTTTCTATAATTACTGGGAAAGAAAAAATTCTAAAGTTGCAAGGTCGAAGATGTGAAGCTGCAAGGTCAAAGTTGCGATGTTGTTTCTAGGCCGAAGTTGTGAAGATGCTAGGTCAAAATTGCATCAAGGTCGAAGTTACTGAAGATGCTAGGTCAAATTTGTTGAAGTTGCATCAAGGTCGAAGTTGTTGAAGCTGCTAGGTCGAAGTTGCGGAAATTGTTGTTGGGGTCAAAGTTGTTGAAGAAGTTGCTGGAAGGTCGAAGTTTGTTGTTAGAAGTTGTTCAAGAAAGAAAGTTAACTTGATCTTGGAGGGTCTTGGTCAAGGGTCATAGGTCTTTGAATTTGCAAATTGAATTTCTATAAGAAGAGAAGAATTCTGGTGGGTTTTCCTCTCAGTTGGAGAGGTTTTCGCCCTGGATGACCGCTTACATCTTGTCCTATTGTCTCATTGTTCTTTATGATCTTGTAGTTCTTTGATGATAGAGAACACTAATAGTAATAAATGAAAGAATAAGTTAATCAAGTAAAGTAAAAAATACATCACAAGCAGTTATCAAAGTAAGAGAAACCACCTACGCTTGTTGCCGTGTAGATTTCTCAACACCAAGTCAGTTATTATGCAAATGAGTCTCCTTATCAAAATATTCCTTTTGCCGCGGAGGGATAAAGAAAGGAGGTTTCATCTAATACAGTGGAACATTGTTTGATTTCCCAAAGCTAATGGTGGCCTGGCTATAAGAGACCTATTATATATAAATTTGGCTATTGGAGCTAAAATAATCTAGAGGCTTGTCTCAGATTCTTCTAAATGGTGGAAAGTGGCATTTATTCAAAAATACTTCAAGAGAAATCGTTTATTGAGGGTTGAAGTTGTTTCGTGGGAGGGTAATGGTTCCAACATGTGGGCTCTATGTAAAGAAGTTTCCCCTCTAATTGTTAAGAATCTCAGTTGAAGTGTCGCAAATAGTGCATGTAACAACTTTCCCCCCATAGCCCTCTTGGAGAGATGGAATCACTTAGTGAATTAGCTCATTGGATGTAGGATAGAGGTCTTTGAAAGCTTAATAGTATATCAAAGTGGAACAACCGGGGTCGTTGGGCAGGTTGGCTTAGACGTTACCTTCCACCTCACCTAGAAAATCAATGGCAGATTTTAATTCACCCTTTGATAGGATTGGCTCCTATATCAACTAACGTGAAGGATCGTCAAATTTGGATGGTTAGCCTACAAAAGTATGTACGGTAAAATCAAGCTACTCTCTCCTTGCTAAGAGTCTTTCTTACCTCCCTGATAACAAGGTGTGGGCCAAAATTTGGGGCACCAATGGTATATCCCAAAGGTCAATATTTTTTGTTGGTCCTTATTCCACGGGAAGATCCTTACTGTTGAGAATGTAAAAAAGAGGAACATTGTAGGTTCATCAAGATGTGTATTATGTTGCAATGAAGAAGAATCTATACCTCATATTTTTGGTTTGGCCCCTTCGCAACAAAGACTTGGCAAATCACCTTTAGCCCCATCATAAATAATCTTACCCATTCCTTATTCTTGGGACAAAATGTTGGTAAATTGGAGGGTGAGATACCCCTGGTTCAAAAAATCCTCCTCAGTGCAAATTAGATGTTGGGTTAACTTACCAAAGTTCCTTTGTTGGTCTATATGGATAGATTGAAAAAAAATCATTTTTAAGAATGAATCCTCCACTCCTATGCAAGTTGCAATCAATGCCAAGTCAATTCTTTATGGGGCTATATATGCGCACGATTTTAATCCAAATGAGGTCAATAGTCTAAATTTGAGGAAACAAGAATGGATCAAAGATGGCCTTGTCTATCATTCTCCTACAAAGCGTCAATTTCATCCTAATTGTTGCAAAATGTAACTAGGTTCAGTCTTCATTAAATGTATTTGAGTTATATTGTAATGTACTTGTCAAAATAATAAAGAAAATTATTATTATTATTATTATTATTATTGTTACTTATTAAATCATGAGTTTCATGCTTGGGTCACCATGTTTTAGGTCAAAGTCCCCATTGAGAACTTCTAGGATTTATTCTAAGTCGGTAGAGTCATTGTACTTTTAAAGAGACCCTTCTTGGGTTTTTGAATCATGTAAAAAGGTTTAGTATTGAGTCAAATATAAGTTATGTATCCTCCACATCAAGTTGGCCTAAGGACATCAATTCGACCTCCTTGAAGCCTATAAATAGAAGCAAGTCGAATTTATTTGGAGCATCTCATCTCAAGCAAGTTTGATATCTCTAAGTCAAATAAGTGCAAAGTGGGTCTAAGGAAGACAAAAGAAGTTTGAGTTGGGTGAAGTCTAAGGAGAAGAAGAAAAAATAAATTTTGATGCCTCTGTCTCCGTTTCGGGCCCTAGATTGGGAGTTCGAAGTCTTCCAAGTTTCGCTGATGTTGGAAGCTGCATGATGCCAGAAGCTGCTACATAGTCGAAGTTGCTAGAAAGGAGGTCAAAGATTTGGTAGCCTGACTTGGTGTGGAGGGAAGGTTTGGTCTTTGTCTAGGGTGAAGAGTCTTAAAGAATACTATTGAAAGGAAGAGAATTTTGACTGGGTTTTCCCCTCAAGGGGGGGCTTTTCCCTGGCATAGTGCCTACATCAGGTGTCCATTGTTTTATGTGATATTTATTTGGTAATTTCCTGATGAACTAAAATAAATAAGATATAAAGAATCATAATAAAAAATAAATAACATCACACGTAATTATCAAGAATAAGAAAATCTTTCAGCTTTTCTGACTTTCTAACATGGTATCAAAGCTTTGGTGAGTAAAGAAAGAAAGAAAAAAAGGCAATCTCAAGCACTTGATCAAGGAACCATTGAAAAGGATTATCTCAGGGAAAGAGTCTATTATGTTCAAGGAAGATATCTAACACAATCAAGGGAGAAAAAAATTTGAAGGAGCCTCAAATTATAGATCTTGGAAAAAGAGGATTGACCTCATCTTTGAAAAGAGCAAAGTACTTGACTTAGTCAAAGGAAAAGTTAAGGAGCCTACAAATAAATCCAGAGAATTAGAATTGGTGGCCATGACTCTAATGCTAGAAGGAATAAAAGACAATTTTGTCCCATTTATAGCCAACATCAATCATGCTCAGGAAATGTATGAAGCCTTGTCAAATTTCTTCACTATTAAAAACATTGGTCAAGTGGAAAGCTTGAAGAATGAACTAAGGACTGCAAAGATGACTAAAGAAGATACAATGGCCTCTTTCTTTGTGAAGATAGAAAGAATCAGAGATGATATTTTGGCAATTAATGAAATTGTTCTAGAAAAAGAACTCATGATCGTTACTCTATTAGTATTGCCACCTAGTTGGGGAGCACTTGTTGCAGGTCTTAACAGTTAGAAGGAAGCTCCCACGTTTGAAGAACTATGGACTGCATGTAGTCAGGAAGAATTGAGGATCTCATTAGTTTCCAATTCTAAAGATGTTTCAAATTCCTACATTACTCAACATAAAAATAAATTGAAAGGACCAAGGAAGAAAGTTGACATGTCCAAGGTAGAATGCTATCAATGTCATAAGAAGGGTCACTAAAGGAGTAGTTGTCCCAACAATCCAAGAAACAAGAAGATAGAAAGAGATCAAGCCAATGTTGTTGAAGAGGAATACCTAAAGAAAATCAAACCTAAATAATCCGACAGAAGCGACTTACACTACTAAGTCCTTTGCTTGTACCCTTAGATATCTTATTTTATTTTTTTGATGTTTAAGAATTTATAGGTTTTAACATGTTTTCGAAAAAGACTCTTTCTTTTGTTTTATAAGTTTATAAGTATCCCTCAAGCTTTGGAGGGAGACCACAACAACTCCCAAAGACAAGTATCTCATTTCCTTTCAGTTTTTGGTTTCATGTACTCATTCAGTTTTGATTATATTAAATATTAATGATCATTATCCCTCTATTATCTTGATTAGGAAAACATCTACTATATTCTCAAGGTGTATGAAAGAGGACCTCTCAAGTCAAGGATTGTCAAAGAACAAAGGTATGCT
Organism: Pinus taeda; assembly: GCA_000404065.3. Lineage (NCBI taxonomy): Eukaryota > Viridiplantae > Streptophyta > Pinopsida > Pinales > Pinaceae > Pinus > Pinus taeda. Next base: position 53,400 of record APFE030838130.1, on the reverse strand, counting down.
TTAAAACATTGTCTTCTTTATAATACCTGTTTATTCATTTGACAATCTATTACTAACATTGTTGTGACTAGCCACATTGAATCATATTGATTCTTATCTTGGGAGATTCATCACTTGATAAATCTACCCCACTCCTATTCTTAACTGATTTTATAGAACCCTAGATAGGTTCTATGAAAAACCCTAACCTAAGGGTATGCTAATGTGAATGTCTGAAACCCTAAACTGCTTAGGCATATTGAAAAGTGTTATTTGAAGTTTTATTGAGGATGTCATGTTTGGGATTTTGATATGATCAGGAAAAACCTAACTTGTTAGGGTTGGATGATAAAGTCTCAAACTATTGAAATATTGGTAATGTTGGGTTTTCTATGTTTCTAAATTGAAACCCTAACTCATTAGGGTTTGGTGGAATGAGTAAGAAATACCCTTATAATGTCTTATAAATTATTTCCTTGGTATGTGTGTGTTTGTCTAATCAAACCATGGTCTAATATGTTATCTAACTCTTATTGATCTTTGTGAAGTTGGGTTTGACTAACACATGATATGAAATGCCTATTCATGATGATGAAGTCCTAGATGTATGATTTGACCTATTTTTTTGGTGGTCATGAATCATAGGGTTTGGAACTAAGCTCTAGTCAAAGATTGTCTTTCTAGGATGATAATATTTGTGAAATTCTAGGGTTTTGAAGTTAAACCTTAGCATAAGTAAAAATCTCTGATGTATGATGATAATATGATGATTTAAGATTTGTATAAGATTGTTGAAATCTGATTTTTAGTTGGGATTGATGTTTGATTGAAAATCTAGGGTTTGCAACTGACCCTAGTGGAAGTTGGTCATGTTAATGACTAAGTTGTGATTGGTTTTGATTGATTCTTTTGTATGAAATATAGGATTTGTATGAATCCCTAGTGGAAAGTCTAACATATGAATTCTGAAAGCTGTTAAACTCCTTGGAGATCTATATTTGTTTAAATTGTTTCTAGGGTCTGTTATATGTTGTAGTAGGGTATGTCACACCTTTGAAAGAAGCATTGAAACCTTAGATGGAATGAAAGTTGTTATGAAGTAGTCTAGAGTTTATGACAAAGTCCCTAGCAAGATGTTGAAGAGTATGTGTCTCTTTTTTAAGTTTGGGTATCTGATATATGTAAGGTTGAGATGTTTTTGTATGGCTAACTTCATGCTACTATAGTTTTGGTTGTACTTGCTATCTGTTAGAGTCCTATAATAATAGGATTCATAATTTTGAATTGACTATGGTTAAGTCTTGTAATATTGTACATAACCTTGTTTTCTGCAAATGTTTTCCATATTGAAATTAAAAAATGTGAAGAGGGTATGTCCTAAAAGAAATATCAAAGGACAAAAATAATAAGAAAAGATCAAAAAAAAAAATATGAACCCCAAACAAAAACAGATCATGAAAGTGTGCAAGTCCAGGTGCCACTACTCTTTACTTTGCTGTCTAAAATAATGGTTGTGTGCAACTTGTCATACATGCCATAACCCATGATAGTCAAACTATTTAATCTTGACTACTTCATGCTTTAAATTTCCTGTTTATAGTTAGAGAATAAAGATCAGGCCAAACTGTTTAATCATGGTAAATCAGTAGATAGGTAGAGAAATAAAATGTGTTCATAAGCTTAATATGAGCCATTGGAAGATATAAGGTTAGAAGTAGATAGTTTACTTTACAAAAGAAAAAGGAAAGGAAAGGGTCTACTAGCTTAAATGCACCTAACAAAGTGGAGAAAAAATGTTAGGGTAAGTAAAAGGGTAAGTAGAAGAAAGGTTGCAGAAAGTACAAAGTTGATTGAAGCATAAGAACATCTATCATGTTTAATCATGTGTTTCAGTGTGCAAGAGAAATTATGAAAGTAAAAGGATGCTTATAAGTTGATTTGGTTAACTTCCCCTTCATTTCATTTCACCCCCCACTAAATACTTTTCCCCTTTTACCCCTTCATTTCTTATGAAGACACATTTTCCCTTCATTTTCACCCTTGACCCTTAGTTTCACACATTCCTAAGAAAATTACCCTCCAAATTAATTCCCCTACCCAAAAACCCTTTTTCCCTACTGTGAAACCCCTTTTCCCCTTAAAAAAAAAAAATCACTTTCCCCTTGATTAATTTCCTTAAATTTCCCTAACAACCCATAAAACCCTTTATCCTAAGTTTTATCAACCCCCCCCCGCATTATTAATCAACTTTGCAAATATCATTTTCCCGAAAAAACCCTTGCCCCACTTCACAAACCGGCCCATTATAGTTTAACCTCGCCTCAGTCATTAATTAATTACAAATTAATTGTAATTGACCCCTGGGCCCTACTAATTTCCACCCCGATTTCCCGCCGTGCAACTTCACCGCACGATAGCCGTCAGATATATCACCACCAGATCTGACGGCATACATCCATATCGCATTCATTCACCTCCCGGATTTTACCCACCCGAGAGCACGTGATATGAGTGGTTTTTCCCAGGCCCCTTTTGGTTACGTGGCAGCACTGCATTAACTCACATGCTCTCGGGAAAATACCCCCCGATGGACAAAAGCGGTGTGATGGCCTCCTAAACTGACTCCCCACGTAAGCCAAAACCATCACTATTCATTATGATTTTCCGTGCCAATTTCGAACCGCTACCGGTTAAAAGACCACAGACCCCCATTTTTACCCTTTTTGCTCAATTCGCTCTGCGAAAGCTTCCAAGCCTTCCTGCGCAAACCCGACTTTCTGCAATCGAATTCAACCACTGAGTACCTTCCAAGTATGCCTTGGACGCCCAATTCAGCCATCCACGGCATACCTGAAGCCACATTACCCTCAACGACCGCCATCAAAACCAATTTGCAGTCTGAACCTCAAATTCTAGGTATTTTGATAACAAACCAGAAACGACCCTCTCAAATTCAAGAATGTACAATTAATTCAAACATTAAAGTAATTGAATTTAATTAATTTCCCTTGAGTTGAGAGTATTTCCTGTTGAATACCCAAACCCTTATCATGCAAACTACCATTACCCTATCACTGCACCTAAGTTTCCAAAACCTCACTGCTTTAGCCTGTATAAGCCTGATTCCCACATTTCTCGTAATGATGGCTGCCCAAACCTCTCTGGATGTCAGACCTTTGTCAACCCCTCACCTGGAAATTGACCATTTGGCCCTAGTAGACAAGGATTTCCAAATTAAAGACACTGCTACTCCAGGCCACCTTCTGAAAATCCACTGCTAGACTAAGGATAGGTTCCTAAACCATGTAGACGACATTCACCTCTAGGAATCCAATTTACCCAAGTACACATTCTCAGAAGTTCACCCATTCCCTGATATTGTACATTTTTGTCATGCCTGCTATTTCCCAAGCCAAAGGGCTATTGTGGCACCAAACCAGCAGTTGCTATTCACCATTACTACTGAATCTATCAACCAAATGTTACAAATCCAACCTAGCCCTAATAAGACCCCTCTGTCCATTGGAAACCTGTTGGACATGTACATCACACTAGACCCAACCAAAATCAAGCAAATTTTCCAGAATTCCATCATTGAGGAACGCCATACTCCTACAGACACTCCACCCTATGCTGCCACCATTTTTTTAGAGACTGGCAGACGCGTAATCACCATGCTCTCATGTATCCTAGGATCCACATCAGATGATCATGTGGATGAGGTCATCATGGTCTTCCTGTCCATTTTCACTCTAGGCAACCCTCCTATTATTATGTATGATTATGCTTAGTTCATTGCAGATAGAATGCATGAACAATTCACCAGACGACCCACTAAAAGAGTTTTCAAATACTATTCAGGGTTGTTTTATAGGATTTTATATTACCAGACAGACAAGTTCCCTGTGAGGATCCAGAAATTAGACACCAAGGGAAAGGAGAGATCAGTCATCTACTAGACACCCTTGGTCCAGAAGTTTTCCACAACAGGCACCTACAAAGACTTCATAGACTCCTTTGTGTACCCAATCATGAACATGCTGACTTCAACTACTCAGCCCAGAATTAGCCAAGACATCAAGAGGGTACTTCAATTGGCCAAGAACAACAAGGTAGGAGATTGGTAATTGTACCAAAACCACACTCAAATCAGAATTTATGGTTGTGAGCTAGCCCTCTATAAGTTGCCCAAATACCTCCCTATGAGGATATTTTCCCTTGGATATTTCAAAGAAATTATCTATTCTGATGAGGTCCACTTCCTATCTGTTAGGAAGAAAACACAGTTCAAGGTAAAAAACCAATTGGGCCCATTCATTTGCAATAACAAAGAGACTGGACCAAAGACCAATAGGATACTTCAACAAATGAATTTCAGAAACAGTTTCATCTGGAACGATGACCCTCATGGTGTCATAAACAAGCTCAGACTCAAGGTCAAGTTGGGACCTTACATCCACCACCTACGATCTGACATTGAACAGTTTGCTAACCAAACTGAGTGGGTGGAGAACACATTGATTGATATGGACAGCACAGTTGTGGATGTTGAGAACACACTGATTGATCTAGAAAGGAAATTTGACTAGAGCTCTTTCCTGCAGGTTCCAGAATTACAAGAGCCAATGAACATTCCTCTTGTCATACAGACCCCAGCCAATGAGGACAATAATCCTAAGAGGAACATGGAGGAGGCATCCATCTCTTCCATGGAGACTTCAGATGAACTGTTTAAGCTAAATAAAAGGCCCAAGTTGAATCTTGTGTCTGAACAGGAGGAGAACATTGCATCAGAAGAAATAATTGATACTGAGGCAATGGGGCAGAGAAGTAAAGAAACAATTGAAACAACTACATCAGGTGAAACAGAGCAGCCATCAACCTCCAAAACACAGATGATAGAGAAACATCAGAGTATGGAGGTTTCTTCCTCTGTCAGGCCCGCTGACAAGGAAAAGGATATCAAAGATAAATTCAAAGAGATAAAGATGAGGAATGAAAAGTTGAAAGCAAAGACATATGCCAAATATCTCAAGCTTACACCACCAAACCAGAACAAATTGATGTCAGCTTTGACATCAAATAAGGAAAAATGCAGGTGTCATTTTTGCAACCCACTGTACAACAACCAAAGACCTCAGCGTATTACAAGAAGATTAATTTTGAGGTGTTGGCCAGGGATGTTCATCCCATTGATCATATAGAGTTTAACAAGCAGGCAAGAGAAATGATTTACTCCACCCTCACAGAAAAGGCCATGGATGCTTTTAAGCTGAAAGATTCATTGGATAATGTGACATCACAATTCAAGATGGAGAAGGCCTCCTCACAGGCCAAAGGCACTAGGATAAAATCCTTGGAGGACTTGATCATTGAACTGGGCCATGACCCAAGTGATGTTAAGGCCACAGAGAAATTAATCAAGAAGAAGAATGAAGATATAGTATCCCTCAAGAAACAGCTTAAGCTGCCTCCTTCACAACACCCACAGACAAAGGAGGTCCTAGAAAGTCAGAGGAATCATGAAGAGATGATTGACCTAGTGCTGCAATTGAATGATCAGTTGAAGGAGATCAAGAAAGAACTAGATAGCTTGATGCAGCTCAAACAATCTAGTCTTCATAATGCTCCTTCAATTGTCATTCCAATAGTTACTATTGTTGTACCTTCTACATTGGCAGCATCCTTAGCTTCCACTGCTCCAATGGCCACTTCACTACCGACATATACACCAACTACATCAACAACAAGATCAATAACAACAGGCTCCACAGGTGATGAAGCAAACAGACTGGTCAAAGCAATGGAAGAAATGTCCATTCAGACCACTGAGATGAACAGACTTAAGGAGAAAGTCACCAGCCTAGAGACATATTACAAATTGGCCCAAATCATGCACAAAGAAGAACAACAGAAGGCCACAAGGATGACTGAAAGAATCAAAAGCCTAGAAAAGGAACTGACACTAGGTGAACCTCCAGGTCAGGCTAAGGAACAACTGTGGGTCAATATCATTGACTCTGTCAATGATATTTGGCCATCCATTCAAGTTATTTTTGAACAGATTAATTTGATCAAACAGGCTACAGAAGCCATTCGGAAAGTTAAAGAAGAACTTGGAGATATACCAGAGGAGGCAACAAGGATCATTCATTCCCTCAACTCCAAGAATAAGTATGAGCTACAAGAACTTGAGATACCTGACAGGAAAGGTACAATTTTGGAAGTCAGAAAAGTCCTCACTAAGAGTAATTTGATGTTGAACTTGGAGGATAAGTGTCAAACCATGCAACTGGCCATTGACAGGTTCATGGTTAAGTTCAAACTTTTGAGGCAAAAGGGATTACCTAATCCCTTAGTTATAAATGATAAGCTAATGACACAAGAAGATTACAATAAGAAGATCAGGGAAGTGGCCAGAGATCGGGTAAACACTTCATCCATGAAGGGCATACCAACAGGAAAAGTATTGTACCAAACATTTGAAAACTTATTTTACCTCCTGCATGAAGTAAAACACCTTTTTATTAATAAGCCAACTTTTGCCGAGTATACATAGGCAAATGAGATATACTGAAAAATGCTCAATATCCAATACCAGATGCATATACATGGGAAAAACTCAATGATTTACTGTATTAAATACACAGTAAAAATATAAATGTACGGTAAAAAGTAAAACAACAAAGTAAAAGGATATTGACAGGTCAGTAAGGTCAAAGAGTATCAGATGAAAGTGTATCAGATGAAAGGTCATAAGTAAATATGACATCCAACGTGAAGATCAAACAACCAAGCAGCTTGAAGGGAAAAAGATCAAAGAATAAAAGACAACAAAACCTAAATAAAAGGGACAACAAATAGAAGTTCAATCGTTGTCTCTATCTTCTTGTATGAAGATATTTCCTTTTCCTAGATTAGTTCTCAATGCAGTTTGAGATATTTTGTAAATTGTTTTTGTATAAATACTTCAGAATTTGAAGTATTGGGTGTGGATTATTTTATATTTGTAGAGTTATTTTGATCTTAAAACCTAAGGGTGATTGTACCACTTTCAAGTCAACAGACTGGAGCAAGTAATAAAAACATTTCGCGACAGTATTCATGAGATGAGCTATTTGCAGTGAATTATCTTCTTTGTTTGATTTTGTTACCTTCTTATGTGTTTCATAATCTTAAATGTGTTCTAAATTTGAATTAATTAATTAGAGATGTCACTCAGAATCTGTTTAAGTACACTCTCTTTTGCATAATTAGTCATTTACATGTTTTCATCTGATAGTCGGATTTGAGAACCCTTAATTGCTCTCCCATCCCAGTTGACTTCTTTCATTCCTTCCAAAGTCCGGCCTAAGGAACCCTTAATTGCTCCTTGGATCCGATTTGAAACCATTTCACCATTTAGCCTTTGATATCTGCAGTAACTCATCCATCTTGCCCTGTAGACACTGTTTTTAGAACTGAATCCAATCTTGTTTGTCTAACATTCGACCCCATAGCCCAATGGTAAAAGCAAACCTCTGTTCATCTAAGTAAAGTGATCCCACCACCCAAATTCAAACCAAAACCCCAGTGCAAACAATAACTAGCCTAAAATCATCTTAACTAAAACAAAGTTAAATTATAAAGATAGAGCCCTCTCTGAGCATCAGGAAGGCTAGGTCCTGATCTCCAAAATTGGTTTGTGGTTACCTTTGACTTTTCTTCCTTCTTTAAATTCGAAAGAAACATCAGATTGATAACACTATCTAAATTGTGCAAGTACACAATCTTCAATATGGTGAAGATGTTCATTGATGTGATAAGCATGATGGGGATGATGATAACTCTGATGAAATGGTTGGAAGCCACGAAAGATTCTCCAATGGCGAAAAAATAGAAGAGAACTCCCTTAGATTAAGAGGGAATCTGGATAAAGAGATGCTCCCTGGTTGAGATGCAGGGCATAACTTAGTTTTGATTGAAGAATGAATTTCAGAGGATATGTTGCTGCATGGAAGTAGGAAAGGAAAGTGTATGATTGAGGAATCTTCTGTCAGAGATTCGATTGATAGTCCTACTATGAAAATTTGAGAAGCAACATCAAGCTGGATGGAAGACCACGGAGGTTTGTATTTGATTATGTACATATGAAAGCATATTATTAATTGAGGTTGCATTTGTATAGGTGAATCTCTCGAAGGTATTGATAGGATGTTGGTTACCAATTTGTTTGATTGGGAGAGATTGGTTATCCTTGATTTGTTGGATCTAAGAGTGTTGAGGCTTTATGAGTGAAGCATTGCCTAGGAGGACATTTGGCTGACACTTTGTGTTGATTTCTAGGTACCGAAGTTGGAAAAGGTGGTGTTGATTATAGAGATCTGTTTTTGGATACGCACTTGGATCTTTGGGTTGGTGGTTAGGAAGTAAGTTTGATGGTACCTAGAGAGGCTGAAAGCTTTAGTCCATCTTAGTCCCACCCAAATAGATTGCCCTAGTCAGGAATCTAGTTTGTGGCATTGCGGTGCCTAAATTATTGAGAGACCAATGGATAAATTGCCCTGGTCAGGAATCTAGTCCATGGCATTGTGGTGCCTAAAGTTCTTCATGGTTCATATCGCTGAGATCTTCCTTGTACTTGTATATGATGAATACCTCCCTAGTTAAGAGGGAGTGTTGGGGAGTGTTGGAAAATGTAACTAGGTTCAATCTTCATTAAATATATTTGAGTCATCTTGAAATGTACTTGTCAAAAGAATAAAGAAAAGATTTATTATTATTATTATTATTGTGACTTATCAAAGCATGGGTTTCATGCTTGGGTCACCATGTTTTAAGTCAAAGTCCCCATTGAGAACTTCTAGGATTTATTCTGAGTCAATAGAGTCATTTTCTTTTATAGAGACTCTTATTGGGTTTTTGAATCGTGTAAAATGGTTTAGTATTGAGTCAAATATAATTTATGTATCCTCCACATCAAGTCGGCCTAAGGACATCAATTCGAAATCCCTTGAAGCCTATAAATAGAAGCAAGTCGAATTCCTTTGGAGAATCTCATTCCAATCAAGTTCGATATCTCTAAGGAAGTCAGAGAAGTGCGAAGTGGGTCTAAGGAAGCGAAAATAAGTGCAAATTGGGTGGAGTCTAAGGAGAAGAAGAAAAAATAAATTTTGGTGCCTCTCTCTCTTTGTTTCACGCCCTATTTTGGGAGATCGAAGTCTTCCAAGTTTCGATGATGTCGTAGGCTCCTTGATGCCAGACGCTGCTACATAGTCAAAGTTGTTGGAAAGGAGGTCGAAGATCTGGGACACTAACTTGGTGTGGAGGGAAGGTTTGGTCTTTGTCTAGAGTGAAGAGTCTCAAAGAATATTATTGAAATGAATATATTTTTGACTGGGTTTTCCCCTTGAGGGGGGTTTTTCCCTAGCATAGTGCCTACATCTGGTGTCCATTGTTTTATGTGCTATTGCTTTGGAAATTGCTTGATGAACTAAAAGAAAAAAGATATAAAGAATCATAATAACAAATCAAGAACATCACAAGTAATTATCAAGAATAAGAAAATATTTCTGCCTTTCTAATTTTCTAACACTAATTATAATAGGTTTCCTTGCATTCGTGTGAATCGAGTGGATTTTAAGATTTGGAAACAAGGTTTTTCCAATTTTCATTTGTTGATGGAACCTCTGGAGGAAATCCTAGGGAGGCAAGAGTGGGAGGGGTCACTTTTGGCCCTGAAGAAAAAATGGCATTGCAATATGCGCGAGGTCCCAAAAATTCCACAATAACCATGCAAAGTGCCTTGCTCTTTGGAAAGGCATGGAGCTTGCTTTAGCACGTCAAATTAAACAAATCATTGTCTTTGGGCATTCTTTATTAGTTATCTACAAATTCCATAATGTAGAAAAGACTATTAATTCTCTATATCCTCCCTTGATCCTTAGGATCCAAGCTTCCTTGACAAATTTTGAACAAGTGAAATTTTATCACATTTATGGAGATCTGAACTCTAATGCTGATGATCTAAATTATTACACTCAAAGGGTCATTGGGGAGCAATCTTTCATCTTCATTCCCCAGATTATGGTTTTGCTTGGATCCTCAAAAGGCTCCCACCTTCATCTTATATTGCAACATCGGACCCATCTCTAGTCTCTTCTTTCCATGGTTCTTCATATGTGTCTTTTTCCGATGAACAAGTGACTCCCTCTCTTGGCAATGCTCACTCTCTATTGTCATATCTATTTGATTCACCTTGCCCTTGCATTATTTCTCTTCCTCTTGGTTGTGGTATTCTCCTTAGAAAGTATGAGGATTAATTTAATTTCTCTGCCCTATGTGAGAATTAAGTCACTTCTCCGCTGTCCTGGTGATATTTTCACTGCAATGCCATATCAATGGTTTCATATCGTCTTGTGCCATAGTTTGCATTTCAATTATATATGGTTTTACAAAGACAGCTCGTTCCATCATTGAATTCCCAAGCCTCTACCATTAGTGACTGGAATTTCATCTATGTTGGTTGTGTCGTTGTGGTTTTCCCTTCACTTAGATCTCCCTTGGCAACTTGGCAATCCTCTGTTCTTTGCACTCTGAGCTCCATGGATGGAATGACCAATAGATCGGATCTGCACAACGCTCTTTGTACCTCGAAGATTTTTGATAAGCTCATGGACTCCATGTAGGCTTTGGTTTCCAAAATTAACCTAGAAAATATGATTGAGCATCAACGTTATTATTTTCAATTATTTGTGGAAGCTAAGCTCTTGGTGCATCATGCAAATATGGAGGACTTGTTGGACAAGTTTAGCGAGGAGGTTCAACAACTCAGTGCTTGGGTGGCGATTTTGGAAGTCTTGAATGCTCATGCAGGAAGCGCTGTTGAGGAGGCCAATGCCGTTGGGGCTCGTGTTGGGCGTAGGATTTATCGTCTAGCTCGTGAATTAGAGAAAAATTGTCATTGTCCGTGGTGAATCCCCCTCATTTGTAGAGGTTGTTTTCTTGGTCTGTAGTTTGCTCTGCCTTTGCATGGTGTTATAATGCTTGCATGCAAATTTTGTTTTTTGTTGGGCTCTTTTTTAGCGTTTATGGAGAACATATTTTTAGTCTCAAGAGTATAATCAGTCATGGAGACAGTAAACACTCTGTTTACTCCTTTGACGATCTTCCTTTTGTTTATGAATCAAGATGTAAGGGCACTGACTCAAAACCGAGACTTTTATTAATATAAAGCTATCTATCCATTCTGTTAAAAAAATCCATTATGTTTAAAATATCTACATAACATTCTTGTATTCCAATTATTTTTTGAAACCCCTAAATAATGGAGCAGCATTTTGCATGACCACTCACTATAAAGGTGGTTATATTTATCCACTAAAGAGAATTTGGGCATATGACGTTTCTTGAAGAGGAATATGCTCACATTCTTTTTTTAACATAATAGGCATTTCTTGCATACACTACATCATATCCACCACTATCTTCACAGCGATCATGCAAGATTTCCCACGTTAAGATTCGTTATATTCCTCTATTGGATGAGGATATGTCCCCCACCAAAAAGCTTGTGTTCTCTGCATTCCTAGGTTTCAAGGACTTGGGGACCCTTTGGAACGTCTCCAAACTGGTAGGGACTTCATCAAGGAATCAATGAATTGTTGGTTATCGCCAAGATATTTTGGAAAAAATTTAGGGATGTCCCAGACATATTTCAAAATTTTTCTGGGGAGATTTATGTTATGTAAAAATTAGTTAGTTTAGGTTTATTATTTAATTTTTAGTTAAATTAGAAGAAAGGGCACAATCATAAGATCATGCCCTTTCCCCAAAGGGTGTCCATGGCGGTATATAATCCAGGAACCCCATTTGTAAACACTCATCATCTGTAATTTCATCTTTTAATAAAATATTTATATATATAAGTTTGTTATCAAGAAGTTTCCGCATTATCTAGTATCAGAGCGGTTCTTTTCTCGGCAGATAGCTGCATAGCTCACTGTGCCTATCATACTAGGCTCACTCATCTTTCTGATTCACTGTACATCAATTCCTTGGCCCCCGCATTCACCCACACCCCACACTGTTCTTGTGCATACATTAAAACCCCGTCCTCTGCAATCCGCTATCCAGGCTTATTCCGTCTGAATTCAGCGTTCCGCCAGTCATTTTTTTCGCTGCCATCGTGCCGCTGCCTCCATCCATACCACTATCCCTGCTGCGCATCATTAGTGGCTCCGTCGTTCCCTGTGTACACCACCTTCCAAATCTGCAGTAATAGTCCTCAAGTTTCTGAACCGTCGGGAAGTCCTTCAGTCATCATGACTGTTCCTCATGATTGTTCGGGGTAGTGATATATATTATATCAGCAAAATATATATAACAGTTAATATTATATTATTATATATTATATATATATAATAATATATATATATAACGTGAAATCTAATTAATAATTTTTTATTAATTAAAAAACCTATGTATATAATTAATCAATTATTTAATTTAATTAAAAAAAAATAAGTTGGCAGATAAATACACGCCTCCACAACTTGTTCAATGTCAATGACAATCGCTGATTTTCAGAAAAAATTGATTGACACAGAGCATAAGGTAATTAGCAACCACGATGAGGTCAGTAAAAGATTAGATGAATTCCATATCAAGCTCGAGAGGCAAGCTGATGATATCAAAAATCAGGCTGACAAAATAAAAAATCTTCAGGATACGACAAATCGAATAGAAATAAAGATGGGAAATCAAAATGTCCAAACAGAAGCAGACATTAAAGAGATCTTAACAATGCTGAAAATTCTGTGTAAAAAGACGAATTGTACACCCGAACAACTACTAAAAGAAAATGAAGAGAATCAAGAACACATCTCATCAGATTCAACAAAGTCAACAGACTCTCATGACAAAGTTGAATCCCCAAAAAAATCAGCAACACCCCACCAAGAAGTGAGTAACATAACCCTTACAAATAAGCAACTCTGGGATACCTTTACCAATCAACACCCCTTTTTTGCTCAACCATTAGCAACCTACTAGCAAAGGGCAAAAGTCGAGATGCCTAAATTCGATGGAAACGAAAAAAACAATGTTGCATGGATAAATAAAGCAGAAGAATACTTTGAGATATATGACATCAATGACGATGACGAAAAGCTCCGGCACGCATCCATGAAAATGGAAGGAGAAGCATATAATTGGTATATGTGGTGGAAAAAGACAACACACATCATTCGCTGGAGAAAATTTAAAGATGCATTCTTTAAAAGATTTCAAGGTGTAAAGGAAGAAGAGTTCTTTTCAAAACTCATCAAGTTACGACAAAAAGGAAGTGTGGACGAATACACTCAAGAATGGGAGACCTTAGTAACACGAGTACCTGGGTTATCAGAATCTCGTTTAATTCAATCATACGTCTCAGGACTCATAACCCATTTACAAGTAGAACTTGAGATGCATGACATTTTATCAATAGAAGTAGAAAGACAAAAAGCAAAATCAACCGAAAAGAAATTCAAACAAATATTTTGGTCAAAATCTGAAAAAACATATTCAAGACGAAGAACACCTCAGTATGCGAACGCAAAAAATACAAGATATGTTCCACCACATCGTCGTGAAGATGAAAAATCTAATGTGGAAATGCAAAGGATAAAAGAGGGTAAATGCAAGCGCTGTGGTGAGAAGTGGGACCCCAAACATAGGTGTGCTAAAGGAAAAGAACCAAAGAACCTATATAATTGTGAAGCAACCAATGATTCAAATAGTGAACACTCTGACATAGAAGAAACAGAAGATACCCCAGAATTCTCACTAGAATTAGATGACGAAGGTATTCCGCAAGTGTCATTATCAGCCATGACAGGTATATCACAACCTCAGACCTTAAAGTTAAAAGGACACATAAAGAAGAACAACGTGGCGGTTCTCATCGACTCTGGTAGCACACACAATTTTTTAGATGCAGCCGTGGCAAAGAGACTCAATATTTTTTCACTTCCTTTACCAAACATGAAGGTGATGGTAGCTGACAGTAAGAAGATTGAAAAGGTGGGGAAATGCCATAAGGTTAAATTGCAGATTCAAGACTTCAGTTTAAAGTCTCCGTTTTTCACAGTACCGTTAGGAGTAGATGTAGTCTTAGGTATTCAGTGGTTACGAACTTTAGGTATTTATGCTGCCAACCACCAAGTACAATTTATAAAATTCAAATGGGGAGCTTAGAAGTACAAATTACACGGATTCCAAGCACCAGAAAATCAAATTGTATCATCATTGCAAATGATGAAGATGATTCGAAAGGGAGCACCTGCTTATGTAGTGCAATGTCATCAGTTAGAAATATTATCGAAAAATATAACCAATGAAGAGTCACCAGAGATACAAGATCTAATTAGGAAACATGAAAAAGTATTTCAAGACCTACCTATGAAGATGCCGCCTAATAGGGAACTTGAACATACAATAGAAGTCAAGGCAGGATCAGACCCAGTCAACATCAAGCCATACCGATATCCACATCACCAAAAAATAGAAATCGAGAGATTAATCCAAGACCTCTTAAAGTGTGGAATCATCTCGAAAAGTAAAAGTCCTTACGCTGCTCCAGTGCTGTTGGTAAGGAAGAAAGTTGGGTCATTCAGGCTATGTATTGACTATAGGGGATTAAACAAAATAACAATTAAAAACAAGTTCTTAATCCCCTTTATCGACAAAATGTTGGATGAGCTACATGGCGCAAGGTATTTCTCAAAATTGGACTTAAGATCAGGCTACTATCAAATTAGAATCAGATTAGAGGACATACCAAAAACGACATTCCGAACACATAAAGGTCACTATGAATTTAAAGTAATGCCGTTTGGATTAACCAATGCACCAACAACGTTTCAAGCAACTATGAACGAGTTATTTCACCCACATCTTAGAAAGTTTGTATTAGTATTTTTTGACGATATTCTAATTTACAGTGAAACTTGGAAGGAGCACTTGCAACATTTGGACAAAGTTCTTACACTACTTAAAGAACACCAATTTTACCCAAAAAAAATCCAAATACACCTTCGGAAAGGAAGAAATAGAATACCTTGGACACATTATATCCCATGAAGGCATAAAGGTGGACCCTAACAAAATCAAAGCTATAAAAGAATGGACCAAACCTGCTAATATATCCAAGCTAAGAGGGTTCTTATGTTTGACTAGATATTGCCGAAGATTTATTAAAAACTATGCACATATAACTACACCTCTAACAAATCTTTTAAAGAAGAATTCATTTCTATGGGATGAGGAAGCAGGAAGGTGTTTTGAAAAATTAAAGGAAATTATGTCTAATGCTCCCGTATTAGCAACACCAGATTTTTCTAAACCATTTATCATTGAGTGTGATGCTTCCAGATTCGGTATAGGTGCAGTATTAATGCAACAAGGACATCCAATAGCTTTTGAAAGTAGGAAGCTCAACAAAAGAGAACGTCTCAAATCCACATACAACAAAGAAATGCTCGCTATCATGCAGACACTAGCTAAGTGGAGGCAATATCTTTTGGGAAGTAAGTTTTCTATTCGAACAGACCGTAACAGTGTCCAACATCTCCTTCAACAAAAAACACTTTCTGAAGAACAACAAAAATGGATTGAAAAAATTGCCGCTTTTGATTTGGAAATACTACATAAAAGAGGTCAAGACAATGTAGTCGCAGATGCCTTATCCAGGAAAGATGAAGAACCAACACTACTTGCAATTTCAGTTGCTGTCCCTGAGTGGCTTAACGAAATTCGAAGTGAGTATGCCAAGGATCCAGAAATAACAACAATAATCAATAACCTTCCCAACAACTCAAAATTTGAGTGGAAGAATGATATCCTATGGTATAAGGGAAGAATCTATCTAAATACAAATTCCAAGTTTAAGTTTAAGATACTCAAGGAATTACATGACTCACCGTCAGCGAGACATGTAGGATTCTTTAAGACTTACTACAATGCACGTCAATCCCTCTTTTGGAAGGGAATGAATCGTGATATTCAGAAGTATGTAGCAAAATGTGACACATGTCAAAGGAATAAAAGTGAAAATATTACGACACCAAGATTACTTCACCCTTTAAACATTCCAAATAAAAAATAAGAAGAAATCTCAAAGGACTTGATCGAAGGATTACCAGTGTCTGAAGGCAAGGACAAGATTTTCGTGGTAGTCGACAAACTCACCAAATATGCTCACTTTATGGCAATAAAGAAATCATACTCAGCAAAAGAAATCGTTGAAATATTTTGCAAAAATATATATAAGTTACACGGTTTTCCTAAAGTCATTGTGAGTGATAGAGATGCCAAATTCAAAGGTAATTTCTGGAAGGAATTGTTCAGCGATATAGGAACCTACCTAAATATGAGTTCCGCTTATCACCCTCAAATAGATGGCCAAACAGAGGTTGTCAATAAATGTTTGGAGGCCTACCTACGTTGCTACGCTATAGAAAATCAAAATAAGTGGGCTCAATGGTTACATCTTGCTGAGTGGTGGTATAATTCCACTTATCATACATCAACAAAAATGACGCCATTTCAAGCTCTATATGGGTATGAAACCCCGAAATGGAAGGATCTAGCTATTGTCTAGACAAATCTACCGGTTGTTAAAGATCAACTAGAAGAAACCCAAAAAATCGTCCAAATATTAAAAAAAAAACCTGAATAATGCAAGAAATCGTATGAGGCAACAAGCAAACCATAACAGAACTGAAAGAGAGTTTGAAGTTGGAGAATGGGTATTTGTTAAGCTCCAACCATACAAACAATTATCCTTAAAACAGAAAGGAAAAAACAAATTGGCACCAAAATTTTATGGACCTTATCAGATCAACAAAAAGATTAGTCAAGTTGCGTATGGTTTAAGCCTTCCATAGACAAGTCATGTTCACAACGTCTTCCACGTATCTTGCCTTAAAAGGGCACTAGGTAACAATCAAACAACGCAAACAACGCTTCCATCCTTAGATGATGAGGGAAGAGTCATTTTAGAACCAAAAGGTATTTTGTCTACTAGAGAAAGAAAGCTTCGATATCGTACTATCAAGGAATATTTGATCAAGTGGAAGGACTTACCCGAAGAAGAAGCTTCTTGGGAGAATGAAGCATTCTGTCAACAACATCCGTCGTTACGTATGCTTTGAGGACAAATCATTCTTTCGAGAGGAAGGCAATGTTATATAAAAATTAATTAGTTTAGGTTTATTATTTAATTTCAGTTAAATTAGACGAAAGAACACGATCATAAGATCATGCCCTTTCCCCAAAGGGTGTCCATGGCGGTTTATAAGCCAGGAACCCCATTTGTAAACACTCATAATCTGTAATTTCATCTTTTAATAAAATATTTACATAAATTGGTCTGTTATCAAGAAGTTTCCGCATTAATTTCAAAGATATCTTGAGCATATATCCTCAATTTTGACAATCATAGACATTGATGATTGGACAATACGATTTTTTTTGCCATCCATTATTTTTGTATTGCAGTGAATCTAAATTTGTTGTACAAGTTGCAACTCAAAAGGTGGGTTTTGTATGATGCATTTCAAATTGGGATTATAGTGATTTAAAAATTGTATTTTTAACAACAAATTACAAGCAAAGCCCTTATGTCAAGAAAACAGGAAAAAATCATTTGGAAAGCTTGATCCTTGTGGTTATTGCTTTTGTTCTCATTTTTTAGGTCATTGCAACTCTTATATATTGTACATGGATTTCCAAGAGCCATTTAGGTCCATTGCTTCAACAATCCTAACCTCAAGCATTGTGAAAACAATAAGATAGTAGTGACTTAGATTGGGCACTAAATGTTTGAATAAATTCCTATTCAATCACCTTCTTAATCTAACATATGAATCTATCTTTTTACAAAACAAAATTTACAAGGTCTATTGAGATGGGAATGCCTTTTATGTTTTAACATAATCATCATTAACAAGAAACATGAAGAAGAAAAGCTACTATAGAGATAGTTCTCTATCTCATAGACCCTTCATTGACCTTATTGCAAACTGAAAATAGTTACACTTAAGTTTTGTAAAGTTAAACTACATTTTTCTCATGTAGCAGCAAATAATGGAATGACACAGCCCTCTTTTAAATTGCTAGGGATTTTTCAAAATTGACAAGTGTGAAGATTGTGCATAATACTATATAATATAGCTCATTATGCTTACAAGCTTGAAGCAACTACAAATATTTATGGTAAATTCTAAAATATATTATATATATTTGTTGTCCCCAACCTGCCGTTCCCTGAAAATTTTGGGCGTGTGCACTAGCTGTCCCTGGGACGTGTCCTGCCATCCCTGTCATTCCCCTGTCTTGAAAACCAGTGCAACATAGCTATTTTTCTTATAATCCAATTGCTGATACATAAGCTTCCAGTCAATCAACAAAGCATTTCCTTCTCACATCATATAGAAAAAACCAACAAAACATCTTGAACACCCAGAAATAAAAGCTATAAACTGTAAGATTATGATTTTGTCATATTCATAATGTAGATCAAAGCAGAGAAATGCCTTCAGAAAAGCCCATGGCAGAGTTATCTTTAAATACATTCGGCAAATGCTTTAATCATGCATTCAACTCTTTTAAGTTAGCATCTCTAAAAATCTTCTCCCACTTCTTTGGATCAGTTCCCGGTCCAACTCCCTGTTTCACCAACTTTAAATCAGTAATAAGAAACTACTAATCAAGAAAATACTGCACTTTGTGTCAGGTCACTTACAGATAACAAGTTTTTGACAATAATATATTATGATTTTTTCTTTTTCTCTATTTCCAAAAGGATGAAAACGACATATTTTGGTCATTTTTTCATGAATTGATTCTGATGCCATTCAAGTGCATATATATGGACCTTACCTCAACTGAGTTGATCTCATAAGTCTGACCAATCGTACACTCTAAATATAATGCTTGTATGCATGCTTCAGCTACATCAATCCTGCTAGCCTCTCCTACCAGTTCATCCCCTATCCGAAATAAAAATTAGGGTCTATCATATCTCTAGAAACTCCATGTAACAATAGTGTAAGTAGAACTGAAAAGAAATTCTCTAAACAAAATATGACAACCGATAAAAGATCATGTTATTTTTATTAATTGATGATTTTCACAAGTTTAAGTTTAAGCTGTTTGATTGATAATTTTACGATACTTCTCAGCAAGCTTTGATTAGCTTGTGAGACTCTTCTAATTCCACGAAAATGGTGCAGTACAATTGGCTTTGCAAGCTATGGATATACTTGTAAGCATCTTAGCCTCTTGGCAGAACCACACCTCTGCACCAGTTCTGGAATTTACTGTAAGCAAGCAAATTATGCATCTGTGGTTGATCAACTATGTTGTTGGGGCTACAATTAATATAGTTTTCAGCATCCATTTTTGAAAACCATTAGCAACTATGTTGCACAGATATGGATACAGGTACAGTGTCTGATACAAATATAACAAATTTTCAACATGGTCTGGATAAAATATGGTAGAATACAACATTATATCTGCATGTGTCTGAAAGAGTGGGAGAGTAAGAGATAATTTAAAAATACTAATCATGAATCTGCAAAGAAAACCAAAAACAGAGAATTCCCATTAATATTAGCATTTAGGAGTTTGGACATCATATGAAAACATTAAACACAAAAGGAGTGTTTCATATGTGATCACTCTACCATCTGAAGTCTACAGATTCATCACAAATTACATATCATCAATAAAGTACTGAAGCTCCACAGATAGGCAGGCTCAATATTTTCCGTCACATCTATTATAATTTATTGCATGCATAAATGGACGTTGGATATGGTAAGTTATCCACATGTTCTTGCACAGAAATGCATGCAACCAGTTAACGTAAAGAAGCAGCTCATTGGTTCAAGTGATATCCTATTTTGTTCTGCTAAAATATAAGCCACTTGAATTAGGGAGGTTTCTGAAAATCGATACAGTATGACAAGCAACTAGTTTGAAAAAAAATGAACAAGGAAATGGATATGTGGACAGAGAGAGAGAGAGGCATCAGACATCTCATTATAAAATAATTATTCACCAAAACATGAAGAATAAGAGGATCCATGAATAGGGTTTGAACCTTGTTACCCACCAAAAAGTGGGTAACCCATAGGAGAAATTTTTTCTCCGTGTTTGACAAACAGCCAACCAGCAGCCCTACAATGGTTTTTGGATAGCTTTATGTCAGAGTTATCCACCTATTGTTCTGGTAAATGCTCTCTCCCACCTAGCATTCTTCTTGAAGAAAGATGGGTCATCTATCAACATGTATTTTAACCATTTTAGCAATCATGTGATTTCATTTAATGCTGATGGCATATTAATATGAATCAAGGGGCGAATTGGATGATTGACCGCTCCTAATTGTATCCTTGTTTCCACGCTTCACCTGGGATGTTAGCCTTTGACCCTAGTCCAATGGGCCCTCCTAGAAGGCCTTATGGTTTAGGAGAGGCACTAATATGGTTCACCTATTGATATA
The DNA here is from genome assembly GCA_000404065.3 of Pinus taeda. Lineage (NCBI taxonomy): Eukaryota > Viridiplantae > Streptophyta > Pinopsida > Pinales > Pinaceae > Pinus > Pinus taeda. The sequence continues at coordinate 32,888 of APFE030838130.1, read as the reverse complement.
GCATGTCCATGGTAATCCTACTTACCACTTTCCATCCTTCTTTGGGTTGAATTTCATTGGTCATTTAGATTGGCACCCTATATTCATATCCTTGAGTCGAGGCACGAAAACTTGGCCCTGGAGGTTGATTCAGCCAAAAGAATGATAAACGCATATAAAGACACAATGGAAAGAAAAGATAAAATGCAAAAGATGGCTAGCACTTATTTAGCACACGGGAAAAAGCCTAATATGAGCTCTACCCCCCTCATTAACCATCACCCAATTCCTCAAGTGAACTTATGAATGTTCCAACCCTAATGAGCAATAAAATGCTAAATCTTTAAGGGGTAATGGAAAATAAAAAAGGCAAATTGGACCTAGATTTTTCATGAAAATCATTAAAGTAAAAGGCACACCAGACGAGTGGACATAGTAGGGCGAGGAAAGGGGTAACTCATGCCTCCACAATTGCTCCCTCCTTACATCATTATACTTGGGATGTTGGACCTCCGTCAGTTGGTTTCATCGTTGTGGCATCTTCTTTGAAGTCTTTCCCACTCCATGATCATATTATCACATGCAACTATGGACTTATGAGTCTACCTAGGACATGTCACTCCCCCTGGAGGTTGGAAACACATAATAGGGTTGTTGACCTAATCATCTATGTTCCAGCAAGACTCCAAGATGGGGGGATGGAGGAGATGCACAAGGGGGACGTGTGGGAGTACCATCAAATTTTAGGAAAATTTAGGGGGGGGCAGGGGACGTCAAGGTATATGATTTTTTTAATAAATAAATAAGATTTTAGAATGATGAATATGGATCAATGTATTTTGTTATTGAATCTTGTGGTGTATGTATGAATGATGTATGTATCAATATGAATGATGAGTACGGATCTGTGTATTTCATTATTTAATTCAATTACATATGTTTTTATGCTTTCATTATTGAATATGAATTTGAATTATATAAATTCAAATTCATATTCAATAATGAAAGCATAAAAACATATGTAATTGAATTAAATAATGAAATACACAGATCCGTACTCATCATTCATATTGATACATACATCATTCATAAATACACCACGAGATTCAATAACAGAATACATTGATCCATATTCATCATTCTAAAATCGAATTAGTACTAAGCAAAATTGGCCATAGTAGTTATTGAGGTCTAAAGACTGGAATAGTAAATTGATATAACTCAAACTTAAAGATGGTAGAGAGTGACACGTCAAAGAATCAGTCTAAGGTCATCGATATCTAGAGTCAAGACTTGAAAGTTATAACTGAAAATAAAAAATGGACAATGAGCATTAAAGGGGCATCGCGGGGGAGGAAAAGCAACACTTAACCGATAAGTCAAATAGCGCCGCAGGGTAAGTTGAGTAAAGGTAAACTTGGTAAGTCGAATGAGTGAGTTAGGGATTGCAAATTAGTTTAGGTTTTGATATTTGTTATGTATTTTTCTTTTTGGTTTTTATTTTTATTTTTTAAAATATTTGTTTTGTATAACTATATATAATTATATATATAATAATATAATATTATATAATATTTAATTTCAAGGGTTATTAGACAAAATTGAGGGGGATGCACCGCCCCCCCCTCCGCTTGGTGCTCTTGATTAAATGCTAGTTGCAAACCCTCATACATGATAGAATTCGGTGGAAACATTGCAATCCCCCCAATCCTGAAATCCTGAAAACTGTTAAGTCTGATGGATTTTGAGTGGGATCTAAAATTCCGCTTTCTCCATATGAAATCAAATGAGGTCAGAACCACTCTCAAACATCCCGAGTCAATTAATGGTAATGTTAAAAATTTAAGTAAAAGGATGAAAATGAAAAATAAAGGAGAATGTCACTTTCATCACTTTAAGAATTGAACATTACCATTGATTACCTAGCATTAGTAGGGCCCTAGGGTTGAATATTAAGCTCCCCACTTATAAATTATTGTTTTCAAGCAAAATTAGGGGGGTAGCCCTTTCTGAGGGGGGGTGCCCACAATCACCTCTTTTGGGGAAACACATCCCCCACACTAGGGGAACCTTTTCCCCTATGTCTTCCCGCATCTCCCCAAAAGGGGGGATGTGGTGAAACATTTCCTCGGGTGCCCCCCTGGCCTAGGTGCATGCACCCCACCTTGGGGGATGCATCCCCTTGGAACACTGCTTCTCCTGAATGCTAGACACAAGCCTATGCAAAAGCCATTCCAAAGCTACAAAATCAACAAAGAAACATGAAGAAAACAAACAGAAGAGAAGGAAAAATTTTGCACAGAAACTGCCAAGATACACTGTCAAGTAGAATGACAAAATTAACAGAATTACAATATGTTCAGTAAAACCTTCATATACACCATATTCACATTTTCATGCAACCTTCCATAAGTTTCTAAAGCATAAATGCTTGCACTGTCATTAACCCTATTCTTGAAAGCATTGCTCGACATAATAACTGTGAAGTGGCTAGAATTGTCTTCAATACTGGTTGTCTATTTCGATTCCTAATGAAATATGTTTTTTTCGGGTTAAGTAGATTGTTGGTTTTCTCTTTGGAAAAAAACGAAAATGAAAAGATTGTTGGATTTCTCCTTCAGATTGGTCCCTGCACTTGATTATATCTGTGTGAAATAACACTCAATTAATAAATCTCAGAAACAGCTAATAGATGTAGTGCATATGGTAAAAACAGCAGAATTATTAGTATACCTTGTCCAATCAATACAGCACGGCGTGTGCCTGCTGTTGCTTTAAGCAAAGTGTTCAGATCATAAGAAGTATATGGCCCATCCGTAAGTCTTCCTGGTCTGCAAGTTGCCATTCACATAGAACAATATTTGATGCCATCATTATCCAAAAAGTCTCTTAATGGTGTTTAGTTGCTAGAATAAAAAATTTGGGATAATCACACTTTTTTGTTTCTTTGTAATGTAGAACAAAATGCTTCTTGGCCCTGCAAAAGAGAAACTAACCTAATAATTGTGAAAGCAATGCCAGAACTCTGAAGAAAATCCTCCCCCATCTTTTTGAACTTTAGCACTCCAAAGAGGTTCATAATGCTGTTGAAACATTTTCAAGTTAATAGCAAACCCTTAATCAGCAAATTCATCATCATTAAAAATCAACTTATCCAAGCTAAACCAGTTCAATCAGGTAATACTATTTAAAAAAATAAAAACATAAATTACCCAAAAAAAAAAAAATCGAAATGCCCACTGAAGCCTAAAAATCTGTATACAGCAATTATATAGAACCGAATTTCTAAAATCATTTATTTTGAGGAAATTTGAATTTTTTAAAACATTAAGAAAACTGAATTAAATATTTTGTATTTAATTTATTTGTCCGGAAACAACACTTAAAAATACATCTGAGCCATGACAATAGCATAAAAATTAAATTTTTAGAGGGCATTCACACTGAACAGATTCTGTCAGGCCTAGGAACATTGATGTTGTGACTCAACCTACAGGCAGAGAATCAAAATAGTTTTTGGTGCTGGAAATGTTGGTGGCAGTGAAATGTGAGAATCAGATAAATTTTGTGTGACAGGAGGAAACAAAGAGGGCACTGTGGGCTCATCGTGAGCATCTAAAACCAACACCAGCGTGGTTATTACAATAGTAGTTGTGAGTTAAATTAAATTTTAGCGTTTAAAGTCTAATTTGAGATGTTAAGGAATTAAACTCTACAACATAAACCTCTGGGAGAAACGTCATTTTGTGCAATAGCAGGAGGGCTAGGTCAGACTGGGCATGGACAGACAAGACAGAACAGCGTGGTTGACAACAATTTTGATGATGGGCAGACAACATGAGAAATATTCCGCAAATTGTTTGTTGGGCAGACATCACATGCGGAACAAATATGTTAGGTTAGTCAGTAACATGTATTCAACAGCAAAATAAGGCAACTTTAACGTTTTGCCTAATTTTATACATCAGTGAAGGGTTAGTAAAATTAAAATGTATATTGTGGAAAAGTGGACTTGGGCAGCACAACAGAACTCTAATTCTGTATTGTTGTCAACATCGATGCTAGAGTTTGATGACAGAGCTGGCATGTTTGGCATTAAGGCTAAATGGAATAAGGTAGCAGCATGGAGGTTTTGCAGGTATAAAACAACTGTAAACATGTAGGGAGCAAAATATTAGATAGCCAGAATTGGGCAGCAGAGGAGAATTAGCAGGTATAAAACAACAGTAGACATGTGGATAGCAAAATTTTAGATGGCCAGAATTGGGCAGCAGAGAAGTTACAGCGTGGTATTTTGGACATATGACAGTATAGATCTTGCAAAGTATGGACCGGTTGCTGGGTCTGAAATCAGCAGCTTGGGCAGCCATTGGAATGAGATCTATGATATGGGCAACCGGACAGAGTTTTCAAATCTACTGTGGCAAGAACAAATGTTAGTAGTCATCACTGGAGGGATATGTTTGTTGGCACGTGTATGTTGGAAGTCTTTTAGAGGTGATAGTAAAAGTTCAGAAATGTAACCATTTCAGACTTGGGTTCAGACCACTGGAGGCAGATGTGGGAAGCTTAGAGTCGTCTGTTGAGCTAGGTAAAAATGTTGCAGAAGAGAGGAGAGAGATAACAACAACAAATAAGTAATTTTTCTGGGTTCCTTTTTGGCAAGCAGGTGAGTCCAGGGGAACTCTCAGGGGTAGAGCCAACTCTGAAGTGAACTCTCACGGGTAGAGCCAACTTTTGCTTAAAGCTATGAAAATCCCCCAGAGTAAGGGGATGAGGAAAGCCATTGAATTCAACTTTACAAGGATGTTTCAACTTTTCACAGAAAAACAATTGCAACCAATAAACTGACTGTAATAGCAATTTGCAGTTGTCCCTGACCATCCAAGTGTCCCCTGGGAGGGGACCCTTTCATGAGAGAGTGGCCATAAAGAAAGGAATGAATTTCAGCTTGAAACCATGCCCAAAATCCTCCAGGAAGTTGAAATTTCCGAAAAACAAGCTGCACTGTAACATTCTTACCACAAAATGTATATAGTACATACAGAATTAGTAATGCCAACTTAGAGATTCAGAACTTGGAGATGAGGCCTTGGAGAGTTAGCTGAGACATCAACCAATTTGGAAGGATTGTGCCTTATTTAAACATCTATGTGGGGGTGGCTGGCTACTGCTTCATCAATAATTTGCTGTCAAAAGTAATCTAGAAAATTTTGTTGGTAGGGAGACATTTCCAAGTGACAAACACTATTGCTGATTCATAAAGGAGAAAACAGACTCCACAAGGTAGCCACAGCACTGGATTATCGTTCTTGTTCATCTGAAGGTGTTTTCCAGGCAGGAAATACATGTGGGGTTAGGTTTATGTTTTGGGGTTCAAGTTTAGAGTTTTTTTTTTAAAGTTTGTTTGTATAAAAGTAAAAATGGCAAGCCCACAAAATATAACAGTGTTAGATTCTCATTAGTTTGTTGGTCAGAAATTCAATAAGCAGGAGGGAAATGTTTATGGGCTTAGCTGCCTCAAAGCATATGAAGGATAGGAAGGAATTAATTTATTTCCCTTGTGAAAGCTTAGGTTGAGGACACAGATTTGGTTTAGGTCACTGTTACACACCCAAGTATATAGCCTCTTAGAGAAAAAAAAATCTCCCATTCTGATCAGCTTGCCAACCAGCAGCCCTATGATGATCTACAGATAGCTAGCCTCAAAGGCCTTCCATCCATACTTCAGTCAGTGCTTTATGAAATGTAGCCTACTCATCAAATGAATGTGGGTCATCCATTGTAAGGTACATTAACCATTTTTGTAATCAATTCCTTTCATTTAATGTTTGAGGGCATTCTAAGATGGATCACAGGTTCAATTGGATGATATACCACTTTTGGTTGCATCCTTGTTCCCATGCTTCACCTTGGTGGTTATCCCTTGCCCCTAGTCTAGTGTGACATCCTTAGGCATTTTTTTCCACTATCCAGAAAGGGCACAAATAGGAGGTATTGATTGATGTTCCATGTCCATGGTAATCCATACTTAACACTTTCCATCTACCCCATTGTATCTGCATCCCATCTTCAAGTTGATTACTGTCAACAATATTGGCTCCCTATTTTCCTCATTCTTGAGTAGGGGCATGGAAGCTTTGCCCTAAGAGGTTGATGCGGCAGAAAGAAAAGAAAGAGCATGAGCAATGAAGATAAAATGCAAAAAATTGGTTGGGATATAATAAAGTGGGTGGACAAAAGCCTAGCTTGAACTCTATCCCCATTATTAGCCCTCACCTAGTTCCTGGCTAATGCATTGAACAATCCAAATGAAAGAAACTTTGATATCCCAACCCTAATGAGCAATAAACCACTTCATCTTTAAGGGGTAATTGATGCAAAAATAAAAGCTTGTAGCCCAAGCTATGGAAAAAAAAGAAAACCATTAAAGAAAAAAGAGCACAAAAGGGGTGGTAAAAATAGGCCAAGGAAAGGAGTAACTTAGGTCCGACAATTGCTCCTACTTCACATTATAATACTCAAGAATGATGGAATTTCATAACTGGTACACATAATGTGGCATCCACCATGAAGTAAACCCCCCACCATGCCACTGACCACTTGCACGTATTAATTGATGGGTCGACCTAGGAATTGTTCCTCCCTTTAGGGTTGTGTTACCATCTATATTTCATGGGAATCCACATGTGATCAATGGCCTTGATGAGCCTCGCATGGATGTATGGCCCTCTTCTTCACCTCTAGATGTTGAAACGCTAATCCAAGAAGCCAATGCATTAGCTTGATTGATGATGTGCCCAAAGGACTCAGGATATCCCTAGGTTGGCCTTATACCTACTTTATGGGCATTGCCTTGTTCCAAAGCCCGGACGAGGATAGAGATCCCTTAAGATGATTTGAGAGGGTTGGCACACTTCCTTTTGAGGCTAACACTATGCCCTAGGGCAACCACGTCACCCATGCATGCTCTAGGAGGATGACACAAGCCTTCTTGATGATGACATCTTGGTTGAGGAGGTGTTAGTTGGAAATACACCCATGCACTTTATGATGTCCCTTGGAGTGAGGAGCACTCTTGGACCCACTTTGTCACTTGATGGAAATGCCCATTATTGGAGAATGAGATCATGTGGAGAGCCTTTTTCTCCCACACGTGGAGGATTTATAACATTTTTATTATGATTTATCATTTGTAAAGCCATCTCTATCTTAGTTTGTGACCTATTAGCCTAGTTGAATGCTTCAAGTGAACTTTTAGGGCTTTTTCATTGTAAATTAATGAAAATGGCTTGGTTGCCCTCATATAAATAGAGGGAAGTCATTTTGATTGTATCATCATCACACACGCACTCCTCTTTTCTTCAAAGCGTGTGCACTAGGGTTTTTCTTCTTTCTCTTGGACTCAATGGCTAAATTAAAATGTGACTTGTCTTCGGTGGGATATTTATTCCATGGAGGGACACTAGCTTGTTGATTAATGAAGTGACTTTTGCATGAATGGTGTAATTTTAATGCTATTTTCTTCCATTTTGCATGTAATTTATGAAATTATTGTTTATAATGTGCCATATTAAAAATTGAAATATCTTTCATGAACTCTTATTTCTATATGTTTATACAAAAATTTTCATTCAAGAATCCATCAAAGGAACTTGTTTTCATGCATCATTTAACCTTAAAGATCATATGAAAGAAGTCGCCAATGTTTCTAAGTGAAGCAATTGTCTTCCAAGGTCCTCCTACCTTAACCTCACCCTAGTTGACTCCATTGCCCAAATGAATGAAGGCATTAGTCTTCTTGTGTTGATAATTCTAAATTTTCTCTCTTTTCTTCTCTCATAGTAGCTATGGTTAGGTTTCAGTCTAAATTTGCATTTAATATCATTTTTGTACGTATACTCTACTGTCCTTTAGGTAGGAATTGCATTTATTAATGTTTAAAAAGCAAAATTTATCATTCACTTTATGTTTTACCATCCAATTTAGGTTTGACGTCTAGGGTTTATGTTGTTATTTTGTGCATTTTCAGCCATTAAAAACTTAAAGTTGAAATATCCCTTGATTACCTAATTGATAGCCTTCAACCCTCTATTATAGGTTATTTCTTGGCTGTTATTTAGTTTTGCATGTTGTAAATCTTCCCATCTTTGAAACCCTAACTCATAACAGTCTTTCCTTAGTTGACTGGGGTAGGTGGCATAAGTTCTTGAATACTTGTAAATCCTATCTTGGCCTCCAAGGCTTTGCTAATACCTTCTTCCATAACCATTAAGCTCCTATCACCCTTTGGCCATCTTTTATTGCAAATCTTTCTAGGTGATATTGCTAGCAAGATACTTAGAGAATCTCTTGTCTTAGTAACCCTGGGTCATCTATCCTCTAAGCCTTACCAGGGAAGCCTCCCTTTTGGGGGTAATATCCTACCACAAAACCGTAGGAGAGAGGCCACTGAGGTGATAGTGGTGGTTGATCTCTTTGATGCCCTATGACCTACACTGCCTAGTGAAGTTTTGCGCTAGGCTGCTAGATTTTGCAGTAACATTCCTCATAGCTCCATGTGAGGTGGACACTGGTCTTCTCTATTTGACTTCTTCAAAGTTCAACCACAAAATATTCATTTATTTCTTTTAGTTATTTGTTGCAATCTAGGATTTTAGAGATTTAATTCATTAGATCTAGATTGCTCTTTGTGAAAGTCACTAACTTTCATATCTAGTTGCAGTGAACTTGTTTTAATATCAAATCATTTTGTTTCACAGTTAAATCCCATTTTGATTTGCTTATATCCTCTCTTGATTAAGAAGGATCTATCATTGAAGCATTTCTTAAAATTTGGGTACCAGAGGACAAGTGGTTCCCTAAGGCTTTGATCTTTGGCCTAGGGAAAAGTGTCCAAATTTATTTTTACTTTTCTCCTGAAGTGACTTTATAAGTGGTAAAGTCAATTTAATTTAAAAGTGACTTTATAAGTGGTAAAGTTACATTCTAATTTAAAGGTGACTTTATTAAAGTCAATGAAGAATTATAAAGTGAAAAAGTGACCATGGAAATAAAAGGCTAAGTGGGTCTTTATTTAAGTGGGTGATTTAAAAAATAGAAAGTGATAATTAAATGCACATTTATTCTCATCTCTAGATCTAAATGAATCTCAGTCATTAGATCTTAGGGTAACCCAAAAGGTCATTTAGAGAGTTAAAAGGAGAAGAGAGGAGGAAAAGATCAATTCATTCTTTCATGAACATTTAAGAGAAAGAGAAGAGAGAGAAAGGAGAAAATTTCTGAGCAATGAGGAAGTGAAGGAGAGTAGCGAGATGACATTTCAGCAAATCTGGGCAACAACATTTATTGGCACATATCCCAAGGCAAAATTGTATAGTAGGAAGGCATGGAAATCGAGGAAGAGGGACAACAGCAAGGGCACGAATTTCGAGGAAGATTTGGGCATGAATTTCGAGACAGTCATACTATTGAAATCCATACGGTCCGTACAACAAGTTTTGGGCATGTTTTTCGAGGCAGTCGTACTGCATTTAATGTTGTTTTATTCCTGTAAAAAAATTTGTTTTGGTTGTTTGCCGATTGGCACGATTTTAGAGGTGGAGTTCAAGCACAGAAATCGAGATAAGTTGTAATTTGTGGTTGCTGGAATTTTTACTGTGTATTTCAGTTTCTCTGTAAAAGCATTTTCAGAAATAAAGAAGAGCTCTCAAACTGGTTTTCCCCAAGAGGAGTTGGGGGTTTTTCCAAGGTCACATTGACCAAAAATCACTGTGTTATTTTCTGCATGTGGCTGTCATAATTTTGTTGTGTTTTACTTCTGCAATTTCAGCAGTTGTGAAATCTATAAATTTGTGTTTTCAAAAAAATATTATCATTTCCAGATTTTAAAATTTTTATCATGCTTGGATTTAAAACTAAATGCATGGAATGATAAGGAAAATTGATAACCGGAGTGGGAGTTGAAATTTTTTCATGATATCAGAGCTTGGTTCGCTGAAAAGTGCAGTTTGGGACAGTGAAGTGAAAATTACAGCACGCTGATTTTTACACAAAAAACAGAAACCTTTACCAAAGATTTGAAAATTTTAGTGTGGTCAAACAGTGAAACATACCTTTGGGTTTGAGAGTTGAGGACGGATTGGATGGGCAGAACAACTACAGTGCATGGAAGGAGAGAATCCAAAGCATCTTTGAGGAAGCAGAAGTTTGGGGCATTATGGTAAATACCACACAGAACCCAGTAGTAGTATCTATTGACCCTGTACAGTTGGCAGAGTTTAACAAAAAGAATGCTAAGGCAAAAAGATTGATTTTGGAAGGAATCAAAGACCATGTCATTCCTCATGTGAGAGGAAAGACTTATGCACTTGAGATGTGGACAGCCTTGACCAGTGTTTACCAGAGCTCAAATGAAAACACAAAAATGGTCCTAAAGGAGAAATTGAAGGCCATTAAAATGTCTAAGACCGATAGTGCTACAACATACCTCACAAAGATCACTTCAGTGAGAGATGAGTTGGCAGTCGTAGGTGAAATCATTGCACCCACTGAGTTGGTGAGGATTGCTTTGAATGGTCTTCCCAAGACTTGGGAGAATTTTGTGGATGGCATTGTTGGATGGGAAAACCTTCCTAATTCGGAGAGGTTGTGGGATGATTGCATTCAAAATGAGATCAGAAAGAACCATATTGGGGCAACCAAACAGGTGGAGGAGGATGACAATGTGGCATTATTAGCAAGAGGCAAGAAGGGCAGAGCAAAGAAGCAAGCTTCCAATAGTGGAGGCAAAGGCAAAGGTAAAGGCAAGCAGCTAAACAAGGAGAATGACTATTCAAAAGTCAAATGTTGGAATTGTCAAAAGTTGGGACACTATGCTGTTGTGTGTCAGAGAAGAAAAGCAAGAAATGGAAAGACAAACCCATGGCAGCTTCTGCAGAGATAGAGAGCTTTGATCGCGAGTTTGGGTTCATAGCTTGTGAGGCCACTAATGCAAGATCACCTGCCATACAGGTTCAGAGGGAGTGTGCATTCCCCGCTACTAGCAGAGCATCTTCTAGCATTTGGCATGTTGATAGTGGCGCTTCCCGCCACATGACAGGAGTCAGAGATTACTTCTCAGAGCTTTCAAAGGGTGATACTAATATGGAGGTAGTACTTGGTGATGACAGCATTGTTAGAGCAGCCGGTGTGGGGACATTAGCATTTGGTAGGGGACCCAAACCTCCCTTGAAAGTGTCAAATGTTCTATATGTGCCTAGAATGAAGAAGAACCTGATATCCGTCTCAGCACTTGAGGACAGAGGGTATTATGTGTTGTTCAGGAGAGGGCAGGTGCTTATATATCCTAGGGGAACTCCAGCTTCTTCAGCTAGGGAGATTGGTGTGCACCATGCCAAGGTGTACAAGTTCACATTCTAGCGCCTAATGGCATTGAGTAGTAGCTCCCGACACAGGACCGACAACAGATCTAGCAGTTCAGAGTTAAGTGAGATTTGGCACAGCAAGATGGGCACATGTATCATGGGGCCTTGAGCACATTGTGGGAGATCACCACCGGTGTGCCAGATTTCAGTTCTGATCTTGATGTATGCAGAGGATGTGTTATGGGGAAGTTTTCCAGATCTCCTTTTCCCAGCAATGACAACAGAGCGACCGAGATCCTTGACTTGATTCATACCGATGTGAGTGGTCATATGTCTCATGTATCCTTGAGTGGCTATGAGTACTATGTTTTATTCATTGATGACCACTCCAAGAAGACTTGGATTTATTTCTTGAAGACCAAGAGTGAGGTCTTAAGTGGTTTCAAGAGTTCAAAGCTCTTGTGGAGACCCAGACAGGTAGAAAGATCAAGGTCCTCACGTCGGACAATAGAGGGGAGTATACCCTTGGTGAATTTGTTGATTTTTGTGTTGAGGCAGGCATTAGGAGGGAGTTCACAGTTTCTTACTACCCCCAGCAGAATGGGGTTGCAGAGAGGAAGAACAAATCCATTGCAGGGGCTGCCAAAGCCATGCTTCATGATCAAGGGTTACCTTTATTTTTGTGGGCAGAAGTCTGCAACACTACTGTTACTTGCAGAACAGGAGTCCACATCGTGCCTTGGGGAATGTGACTCCAAAGGAGGCTTTTTCTGGGAAGAAGCCTGATGTTGGGCACTTTCGTATCTTTGGGTGCCTTACATATTCCTATGTCCCCAACGAGAACAGGACCAAGCTAGAGCCCACTGCAGACAAGGGCATCTTTGTGGGTTATAGCAAGACCCCGAAAGCTTATCGGATTTATATTCCTGCGCAAAGGAAAGTGGTTGTCATGTGGGATGTGAAGTTCGAGGAGGAGAGATCTTTCAAGAGGTCACGGGAGTTAAACTATCCAGAGTCACTAGACCCTCAGGAGAAGCTGAGTCAGTCACAAGGATCCAGTGGTCAAGGATTAGGAGGTACATCGATTACAGTGTCAAGTCCATCAGTGAGTAGTGGCTCTCAAAGTCAGGTGGGTGGTTCTTCGGGCAGCATGCAGGGCAGTCCGTAGAGCAGTTCACAGGGTAGTCCACTAATGGACAATTCACACGGTACTTCAGCATCTACAGGCACAGATTCAGGCATGAGGTCAGTTGGCAGGCCTTTAGGAGTTCAGGCTTCTGATGATGATGAGGATTCTTTCACTCCGGTGGGAAAAGTATGCTCAGGGAAGAGGAAGCCCAGGTGGCTTCAAGATACCTTGCGCGAGGCCACATCAGTTGCTGGGCCAAAGAGACAGGTTAGAGAGAGTAAACCAACTAAGTGGTTCTGTAGTTACATGGCATTGGTAACAAGCATTGTTGACTCCGAGCCTTCTAGTTATGATGAGGCAGCCAGCCAGCAGGTCTGAAGACACACCATGATTGAGGAGAATTCTTCTATTATGAAGAACGATGTTTGGGAGGTAATGTCGAGGCCTGAAGGTAAATCAGTTGTTACTTCCAGATGACTCTACAAGATAAAGCATGATGCAGATGGCAACATCGAGAAGTTCAAGGTTCGATTTGTGGCGAGAGGGTTCTCACAGGTCGAGGGAGTTGACTATGAGGAGACCTTTGCTCCCGTAGCTTGGTATACATCTATCCGCTCCATTATATCGATTGCAACAAAGATGGGTTGGAAGATCCACCATATGGATGTGAAGACCCCATTTCTCAATGGCTTCATTCAGGAGGAAGTTTATATTGAGCATCCGCAAGGCTTTGAGGTGCAAGGGAAGGAGTCCCACGTATGTAGATTGAAAAAGGCAATCTATGGCCTGAAGCAAGCTCCTAGAGCTTGGTACACGAGGATTGATACATACATGCAAACCCATGTCTACACCTATGATCACTAACTGGAAGAAGGTTCATGCTTCCGATTCCGAGTTGGTGGATCCTACTCTATACAGACAGTTGATTGGTTGTTTGATGTATTTGGTCAACACTCGACCAGATATATGTTTTGCAGTTAACACTATGAGTCAGTTCATGTGTGAGCCCAGGAGAGTGCACTGGGTGGCTGCAAAACACATTCTTCGTTACTTGCAGGGGACTGTGGCTTTTGATCTGGATTATAGAAAGGGTGATGGAGTGAGACTGGCAAGGTACACGAATTCAGATTGGGCAGGTTGTGCTTCAGATAGGAAGAGTACTTTTGGGTGTTGTTTTGGGTTGGGTTCGACAGTTGTGTCATGGATCAGCCGAAAACAACATTTAGTCACATTGAGCTCAATTGAGGCAGAGTATATGGCCATTGGCTACTAGTTTGGCTAGTTGTGAGGCCATATAGCTTCGCAAGATGTTGTTTGGTCTATTTGGTCGAGCAATGAGACCTTAAGTAATTTACTGTGATAATCAGAGTTGCATAAAACTCACAGAGAATCCAATTTTTCATGAGAGGTCAAAGCATATTGAGATCAAGTATCACTTCATTAGAGACTATGTCCAAAAGGGAGTTGTCAAGCTTGAGTACATTTCCACAAATGAGTAGGTATCAGACATTTTCACCAAAGCCTTACCACGGGGCAAGCATGTCTACTTCAGAGACAAGATGGGAGTGGTGAGGAACACTTTCCTCAGTAAGAGGGAGTGTTAAAATTTGGGTACCAGAGGACAAGTGGTTCCCTAAGGCTTTGATCTTTCACCTAGGGAAAAGTGTCCAAATTTATTTTTAATTTTCTCCTAAAGTGACTTTATAAGAGGTAAAGTCAATTTAATTTAAAAGTGACTTTATAAGTGGTAAAGTTACATTCTAATTTAAAAGTGACTTTATAAGTGGTAAAGTTACATTCTAATTTAAAGGTGACTTTATGAAAGTCAATGAATAATTAGAAAGTGAAAAAGTGACTATGGAAATAAAAGGCTAAGTGGGTCTTTATTTAAGTGGGTGAGTCAAAAAATAGAAAGTGAGAATTAAATGCACATTTATTCTCATCCCTAAATCTTAACGAATCTCAGCGATTAGATCTTAGGGTAACCCAAAAGGTCATTTAGAGAGTTAAAAGGAGAAAAGAAGAGGAAAAGATCAATTCATTCTTTCATGAGCATTTGAGAGAGAGAAGAGAGAGCAAGGAGAAAATTTATGAGCAGTGAGGAAGTGAAGGAGAGCAGTGATAAGACATTTCAACAAATCTGGGCAGCAACATTTATTGGCACATATCCCAAGGCAAAACTGTATAGCAAGAGAAAGGCACAAAAATCGAGGAAGAGGGACAACAGAAAGGGCACGAATTTCGAGGCAAATTTGGGCACGAATTTCAAGGCAGTCATATTGTTGAAATCCGTACAGTCTGTACAATCCATACAAGTTCTAGGCACGTTTTTCGAGATAATCGTACTGCATTTAATGCTGTTTTCTTGCTGTAAAAAAAATTGTTTTGGTTCTTTGCTGATTGGCACGATTTTTGAGGTGGAGTTCAAGCACGAAAATCGAGATAAGTTGTAATTTGTGGTTGCTGGAATTTTTACTGTGTATTTCAATCTCTGTAAAAGCATTTTCAGAAAAAAAGAAGAGCTCTCAAACTAGTTTTCCCCAAGAGTTGTAAGGGGCTTTTCCAGGGTCACATTGACCAAAACTCACTATGTTATTTTCTGTGTGTGGCTGTCATAATTTTGTTGTGTTTTACTTCCGCAATTTCAGCAGTTGTGAAATCTCTATATTTGTGTTTTCAGAAAAATATTGTCATTTCCAGATTTTAGAATTTTTATCATGCTTGGATTTAAAACTAAATGCATGGAGTGATAAGGAAAACTGATAACCAGAGTGGGAGTTGAAATTTCTTCAGGAATTTCATCTAGATCTAACAATTTTTATTTCAAATAATCACATAGATCTATTCTTAATGGATTAATGAACATAATTGATGCCCTTGTCAAGTTAAAAACATGATATTTTCATTTATGTCATTGACGGAATCCATTGTCTAGAGGGCTGACTTGGTTTTCAGCCCCTTAATCACTGCAAACTCAATCAATTTCTGGTTTTTTTTTACATGTATGGATAAGATCTAATAAAATGAACTGCACATGCTTTAAACTTAGGCAAATCTTGTGGTTAATATATGCTCTTAAGTGCTAGATAAATGTTTCAAGGGATTAATTATTGCTACAAAATTTTTGGGGTTTGAATTAGCTAGTCATTTTGCAACAAACTTCATTTAATTCACCTTAAGTCCGGAATAGATGCCAATACTCTTGAAATCACTTGTTAGAGAACACTAAAATTTTATGGTTCATATTCATTCTTGCTGGTTTTATCTGCATATAGATGACTTAAAAACCATTAATTAGTGTTTGGCATTCAAAATTTCAATCTATTGATCATTCCATTGTTTTATGATACCAATGAATCACACAAGGTAAAACGACTTAAAAAGCACTAGAGCAATGTGCTTTAAAGTTTAAACTGGCAAAATCTCTTCTTACTTCTATGCTGTGTGTTTGGAATTTCCTATGGTGTAAACAGTGAAATATTTCTCTTTGGCATAAAACTTTTGAGTACCATATCCTGATGATCAACAGATCTTAACTATGGGAATTTTTTTAAGGTTGAATGTGTTTACCGCTGATATAAACTACTGGTCAACTAAGAGATTGTGAGATAGATCTTAAATTCATATCCAAGGTCATACGATTGCTGGTATAAATGTTGTATTTCCTGATCTAATGACGCACTATGTTAATTTTCTTGAAACTCTGCAACTCCCTAGATTAATTACTGAAAACAAGGCAATTAAAAGCTGAAACCAAATTTACTTTCGCCAAGATACAAAGTTTCTTAACAATCTATAAGCAGCGGAAAAACACCAGAGATAAAAACATATGCACACAAATTGAAACGCTTGACTTACCCAAGAAACCAAAAGGGGAAACCTGCTTTCTTTGTTGTGGCATTTTATTGATTGTTCTTCAGAAAATGGATCTATTGCAATTCATGCTACTTTCTGCAGCCAACAATATGTCTCTAAGAACATAATTGTTCTCAGACTGAATAGCCTTGACTTGCCCTAAGAATCCCTGATCCCTACTCCACAAGCCTTGCGCACTGGAACCCCTATTTCCTTGCATACTTCCTCCTATTTTCTAGCGCAAATCCCCTATTTCCTTGCGCACTTGTGGCCTCCTAAATCATAGCGCACAAGCTCCTCAATTCTGCGCGCACACACAAAAAGAATTGATCTCTCAAGAATGATCGATCTTGTGCTTTAGTCCTCCTCTTTATAGATAGAATTTGAGCATGCAAGAAGGCCCAATTCAATTTAGAAGTGTGAGTTGTGATTGCGAGTTAACTGAGAGGTTTACTCTTTCTCTCCCCAATCAACACTAAAGACATAACTCATTCTAACTGAACTTGTAACTGCCACCTCGTCCCGTAGTCAAACTGAAAAAGGCTTTTCTTAACTGAAGCTCCAACACTACACATGCAATCTTGATGATCATTCCAATAAACTGGAAAGAAACTCATCATAACTAAAGTCTATCTCATGAACTCGCACTCATGCTAGAGAAAGACAAATTTGTGGTCTTCACTGGCTAAGGCACAAGCCAGAAGACCTTCACTCACTACATTTTCAACACTCCCTCTTAGCGAGGAAAGGATTTTGTACAACTCGCAACTTATCTCTGAAATAGACGAAGCCACCTCTTGCCAATGCCTTGGTCAAGATATTTGTTGTCTGCTCCTCTATTCGAATGTACGGTAGCTTTACTATCCCTTTCTATACAAAATCCCTAAGATGATGATACTTGATCTTGACATGCTTGGAGCGATCGTGAAACAATGGATTCTCAGAGAGCTTAATGCAACTCTGATCGTCACAGTGTATCATAGTGGGCTCCATCCCCTGCTTGAAAAGTCCCACAAGCAACTTCCTCATTTCGATTCTCAGAGAACTTAATGCAACTCTGATTGTCACAGTGTATCATAGTGGGCTCCATCCCCTACTTGAAAAGTCCCACAAGCAACTTCCTCATCTGGATAGCTTCACACACTACCAAGATGGCATCCTTGTACTCAACCTCTGCTGAATTGAGTGCAACTAATCTCTGGTTCTTGTTGACCCAATGTTGAAGACGCAACTTGAATTACTCTTTCGATCTGTGGAGCTCCCTACCCAATCTGCATCTATAAAGCCCTCAAGCCTCACTTCATCAACTTATTTGTACCATAATCCATAATTTGTTGTGTCTCTAAGATATCTCAACACATGCTTCGTAGAAACCCAGTGAATTATGGTCGACTCTATCATGAACTGACTCAACTGGTTCACTGCAAAACATATGTCTGGTTGTGTGTTGACTAAGTACATCAACAACCCAATGAGTTGCATGTACAATGTAGCATCTACTCTCTCTACTCTGCTAGCATCCACCTTCCTCCAGTTTGTCACTAGAGGCGTGGTCATGGGCTTACAAACCCGCATATGAAACCTCCTGAGGATCTCTGTAGTGTACTTCCCCTGCCCCAAGAAGATTTCCCCATCACCTTGCCATACCTCCAGCCCTGAGGAAATAGTGCATGAGCCCTATATCCTTCATCTCAAACTCCCTTGCAAGGTCTGCCTTACAATCCTAGATCAAGTTGTCTGCGCTAGTCAATATAAGATAGTCAACATAGAGCACTAGAATGAGTGGAAGCCCTCCAACCATGATGTAGTACAAGTTGGCATTTGACTCACACTTAGTGAAGCCCAATCCTTGAAGGTAGCTATCAATGCAAGTGTACCATGCTCTTAGAGCCTGCTTGAGCCCATATAGAGCTCTCTTCAACAAACATACATGAGTGTCTCTACTAAAAGTCTCAAACCCCTCAGGCTGCTCCATATAAATCTCTTCCTCAACCACCCTATTGAGAAATGTTGTCTTCACGTCCATCTAGTGGATCTTCCACCTCATCTAAGCTACAAATGCCAGAATCATCTTGATGGATGAATAACAAGCCATGGGGGAAAACGTCTCATCATAGTCGATGCCCTCAATATGTAAGAATCCCTTGGCCACAAACCTGGCCTTGTACTTCTCCACACTCCCATCTGCTCCATGCTTCATCTTGTACACCCAACATGAGCCTACTACTGATTTTCCCTCTAGTCGTGGCACATTCTCCCAAAGATCGTTCTTCATGATGGAGGAATATTCCTCCACCATGGCATCCCACCAAACCTGCTAAGACACTACCTCCTCATAACAAGAAGGCTTTGTGTCCAACAACTCAGTCATCAATGCCATATATCCGGTGTACCTTTGTGACTGCTTGCTCTACTTGAACACAGAGCTAGGAGTCTCAACTCGCTCCTGGGCCTCTTGAATCAACCTCTTGGCCCACTTGGCTCTCTTCCTCCCTGTGCTGGGAGTCACTGACTGTGTGGTTACCTTCACTCGTCCTGGTCTCTCCTCCTCATCCTACAATGACTCCTAGTCATTTTGTTGTGCAATTCGCTTGCCACTTGGCTAAGACTCAATCAGTGATATTGGTTGAGGCTCCTGCTTGGGAGCGAGAAGCTCCTCCTCAAGTACTCCAACCTGCTCTTGCTCTAAGGACTATCTCAAAACACTATCCTCCTCAAACCTCATGTCCCACCTAATAATTGTCTTCTTAAGTGACGGTATGTACATCCTCTGATAACTCTCTTCTCGAGTGATGGTATATACACCCTGTACACCTAAGATGTCTCATTGTAACCCATGAAAATTCCCTTTGTAGTTGTGCACTCCACCTCCCTGCTCTGTTTGGGCACTATTACCGCTCAAACTAATAGGGGTCCTAGAAGGGGATCCTATAGAGAAACTACTAGGTCAAGTGGCAACAATGGAGCGATAGCCCACTGTAACCTCAACTAAAGCCCCTTGGTCTTTACGAACTTTCACCAATGCAAGGAGTTCTAGTATGAGAGGAATCACTAGAATGCAGGGTGATTCCTGAAGCCTATTCAAAAGAGAGGCCCAAATAATGGGTTTGCTTGCTATAGAAGCAAGATGGGTGGATTTCTTCGAAGGGCTAAGAGGATGCCTAGACCTTGGGTTTGAAGGGTGTTACCTGAAAAGAGGGGCCCAATATCAAGGAATCATAGAAGGTTAGGGTTTCTAAGTGATCTTTGTGAAATTGAAGTTATAATGTAGTGAGAACACAAAGAAGCCCAAGTGGACCCAAACAAGGTCAAGGGTTTGGATTGGAACAACAATTAGGTGATCTTGACCAAGTTAAGGGGGAGAATAGGATCAAAGGAATTGAATTCTTCTTGGAATATGAGTGCAATGATCCTAATGAAGCCACTAACCAAAGGACACCTAGGGAAGAGAACAATCTTCAAGCTAGGGGTTGGAATATCTCGAGATTCCACCATGGGATCGACCTCAAATTTGGAGGACCTCTCAAGAAGACCCCAACACAGTAGTGGACCAATTTTCAAGGAATTTTAACGGTTAAAAATGATTTTAAGATGATGCCCTAGGAGGCCTACTAGGTTAGGACTTAGAAAGAGGAGAGAGGTGAGAAGAATATTCTTTCGGGATCACCTTAGGACTAGACCAGTGCCTAGCCAATTAGGAGAATGGATTCAAATGAAATCAATGTTTCTATAGGCTTAATTCCAACCAAGGAGTTCCCCAGCAACTTCATATAGCCTAAGCAACAACTAGGTTACAAAGAGAAATTTATACTTCTTTATATTGCAAATGATGACTTATCAAGGCAATTCATGAACATTCATGTACCCCTAGGGCAATAATTCACCATAATTAAAATGATCATATGAAAAATTCCTCACAAAGACAAGCCCAACAACTTGACATAAGCTAAAGAGCAGTTACACCAGCTTCATGAATGAAAATATTCCATAGCCAACTTGATGAGACAAAATTACAAATAAGCATTTGAATGCTACTCACAAGTATAGCGAAATTACTCCAATCATCAAGATGCAAATAAATTGAAGCTCTAGGACAATATTAAGCTCTTCCAAACATCAAATTGCATTTAAGATAATTCGTCCATCAAAAGGCTAACAAAAATTTCTAGAAAAAACAATGATCCAAATCCAAGTGATGATGAGATTCAAATGAGCTCGCATCAATTTATATCCTTCCTAAAGAGTTCAATTTGCCTAATTAGGCCTAATTAAGCCCCAAATAATAAAATAATGTACAATAATGACATGACTTGGTGACAATCCCACCAAGATAGCTCAATAATACAAAGATAAAGCCTCTCAAAAAGGAAAAATAGTATCCATAATGAGTCGTTGGGCCATTGAGAAGGCTTGGTAGAGTCCAAAGTGTGCCAATGTGAGAGAAAAGGCTTTGTTACCGCTCAAACTAGCAGGAGTCGTAGGAGGGGATCCTATAGGGAAACTACTAGGTCAAGGCCAACAATGGAGCGATAACCCACTTTCATGTCAGCTAAAGCTCCCTGCTCTATACGCACTTTCACCAATGGGAGGAGACCCAGTCTAATGGGAGTCACAATAATGAGTATGTCAATGAGAGGAATAAAAGGTGATTCCAATGGCCTACTCACAAGAGGGGCTCAAATCTAAGTTGCCGGAAACAACTGCCTGAAAACCCAAAATGCCATTTTCCGTTTTGGATACATATGCACCATCAAAACGGCAAAAAAACGCGGGAAAAACATTTTAGGTTTCGTTTCTGGATTCGAAAACTTACCGTTTTTTCTAGCCGTTTTTCAGGTGTTTTTTTGAAAAAACCCTCCCATTTAAAAAAAAAAATAC
Source organism: Pinus taeda (assembly GCA_000404065.3). NCBI lineage: Eukaryota > Viridiplantae > Streptophyta > Pinopsida > Pinales > Pinaceae > Pinus > Pinus taeda. The sequence goes on along the minus strand of APFE030838130.1, from coordinate 11,681 downwards.
GTTTCATGCAATCGTGATGCGTTTCTGGGAAAAATCAAAACGTTTTTGTTAGCTCATGCCTTGCCCGCCGAGAACATCACTTCAGATTTTAAGACTTTAAGTTTTTAACTTTTAACTTTTAACAAGTTAAAGTTACGGACCACGGTTTACGATTTCATTTTACCCTAAGCTAAACGACAAGAGTGTTGAGGGGTTCACTGCCGCCGCTAAGAGGTTCACTGCCCGCTGACACAGGTTCTCTGTCGACTCTCCAGACTCCAGTGCCATCACCGCGGACGCCGGAGAGACATAGCTGCACAGTGCAGCGTTCTAACTTCTGATTCCTAAACCGTTGAAACTTGAACGCCGTCGGCTATCGGCATCATTGGTCCTGGACCCCTGGTATTTACCGTTTTACATTATCATTTTGTTTTACGTTGTCGATTTCTGTGTGTTTATAGTTATACTATTACGTTATCGATTTCTCTTTCTTGTTGTGTGTACACTCTAGCACTGTATAGAGAGATTACCGTCCCTTTTCAGCCACAAATACGTCCCTCTTATGACATGAACTCGGCCCAACTATGTAAGAACGTGACCAGTAGAGATTTGAGTGCCTCCCAACCACAGAAAGTTAAAACTGAAAACACAATCAAAGGAACCAATAAGTACTCTTCTCACGTTGCCCTAGACTTTATGTTACTCTGTAACTCTTGGACCTAAACAGTGTAAATCCGGCCATGACAACGAACTTTGTACTAGCAAAGTACAAGGGTCTTACATTTTCAAAAAAGAACACTGTTCTAATGACTTGTTGAAGTTTAAATCTATTTCATGCAGAACAAATCACAGTTAGTCAAAGAAAATTTAACCACTCTTTATTGAATAGCTATCTGATCAGGGTCAATTGAAGAATGTGGCACAATATAACAAAGTATGAACCAACATTGGAATTCAAATGTCTAGGACAAGCATCAACTTCATTCTAATTGTTTGCATGCTTTAAATGTTAGTCAACTTAGGTGCCTGTTTGATTTGTTTGAATCCATTCCAAAACCTATTGTCATGGGAAAGTTTTGCCCTGTTATCATGACTCAGTTATCGTCACTGTTTGATGCAACTATCATGGAACCTTGATCCAGTGCCTTTCTTCTTTTTCCACATGCTTGAGATCAAAATCTTTGTCTGCTGGTTCCTCCTAGGGAAAGTGACTGTTGCATTGCCTCCAGAGTCATCACAATTTATAACTTTTCAATTGTTAGAATCGCATAAAAAATCAGAATCACTGCGTTCAAGACTTAGAAATTGCAAACTATTTATCACAGATTTCACTCATTTTTGTAGTTATTGGAATAATAACTAATAATGATGGAACAGAGTAAAGAGAAAGGCATATAAATAAATGATGAGATAATTTATTAACATCCAGAAATGATCAAATAATTTTTTTTAAATACATATCTGATATTTGTCAATTTTATTTTTTCAGTTTCATTTACATCATCATCATTCATGGCAACTTCAAGTTCAGCCATTCATGAGGCAGAGGAAGTGGGACATGAAATTGAATCAACCCATAAAGTTGATCCAAAGTCACCACTTTGGAGATATGTAACTACTGTTGGGAAGATCCAAGGAGGTGGATCATTGTCATGGGTTTGTAGTGAGTGTAAAAAGGAGTTTAAGGGGTCATACACCCAGGGTAAAGCACATTTGCTTGCGTAAGAAACAATGGGGTTCGAATATGTAGTGGCCCACCTAAAGAGAATGGGACAGATGGAAATGGTTTAAACAAGGTAAAAATTGCAAAATATCATAGAGAACAAGACGAGGCAGATGCTAAAGCAAATGAAGCAAATCCTGCCTCCCATTTAAAACACCCAACAAGGTTGGAAACATCTTCATCAAAGCCTCCACTCCATTCTCATGGAATTGTTGGTTCAAAGTAGTCAAATTTGGGCCCGCTTGAAAAGAGTTTTAATAATGATGCTCGAGAGATAGCAGATGCAGCTGTAGCACAATGCATTTATGCAAATGGCCTTCCCTTTAACCTTGTGCGATCTCTTTACTGGGCAAAGATGGTAAAAAGTTTGAATGAAGCCCCAAGAGGGTACAAGAGCCCTGGATATGAGAAGATACACACCACATTGTTGAGTGCTCAAAAGTTAGATTTGGAGGCTAAATTAGCCCCCATTCATGATTCATGGCTCATTTCAGGGGTGTCCATCATTTCTGATGGATGGAAAGATCAAAGAAATAGGCCTTTTATCAATGTGATTGCTCAGAGCCCACATGGGGCAATGTTTTTGAAGGCAGTGGATTGTGAGGGGCAGATGAAAGATTCTCAATTCATTGCTAACATCTTGATTGAAGCAAGTGAATTGGTGGGGCCTGAAAATGTTGCCCAGGTAATAACTGACAATGCAACAGTGTGTAGAGCAGCAGGCCTAATTATTGAAGGCAAATATCAACACATTTTTTGGACCCCTTGTGCTGTACATTCACTGAACCTCATGTTGAGCAAGTTGAGGAAGCAAACTGAGTGGATTCGAGTTATTTTTGAAGAAGCAAAAGAAATTCAAGCCTTTATCACAAACCACCACATGTTCAAGGCATCTACAAGGAATTTGCTACGTTGGAGCTCCTTAAAGTACCTATACTTTAAATTTTAAAGTTTATTAAATATTTCATAAATTCTAATTTCTGACTCTAAATTCAAATATCTAAATTGGATTCTCAAATGTCATGATTTGTGAATCATAATAGGTTATTCAATCAAATTATGATTTTTAATTTGTTGAAATTTGAAACATTGGCAATTTGACACCTGCAGGTTGCTGAGACTCGATTTGCTTCTCACATCATAGTCTTAACAAAGCTCATGCAGGTGAAAGATGCATTACAATCAATGGTATGCAGTTCTCTTTGGAATCAATGGAGGCAATTCCAATCTGATAGAGCACAAGCAATGAAACAGTTGGTTGTTGATGATGAATGGTGGGATAGGGTGGAGTACCTCTTGGAATTTACTAAGCCAATTATGGATTTGCTCCGTATGTTTGACACAGATATGCCTAATCTAGGAGAGGTGTATGAGGGCATTGATTCCATGATAGGGAAGATAAGGTTGGTTATAAATGCCAAGGAGAATGACCCAGATGAAATCTTTTAAGAGAAGTAAAAGATAATTGACCAAAAGGTGGAACAAGATGACCACCCCATTGCACCTTTTAGCCTATGCAGTGAATCCAAAATATTATGCTACAGAGTTGCTACGTGATCCAAAAAGAAGCGCACCAAACAAAGACCTAGAAGTCGCAGAAGGATTTAAAAATAATTTTAGAAAGCTTTTTGTAGATCTTGAAATTGGGCTTCGGATTCATGCACAATTTTCTCATTTGCGGGATCAGAGGGTTGGGGTTGTGATATTGAGTGTATGTGGAACAAGAGCAGATTAAGTCCAATTGAGTGGTGGAACTTCTATGGTGGGGCACTTCCACATATCCAAAAATTGGCTATCAAGATCTTGTCATAGGTTGCTAGTTCCTCTTCAGCAGAAAGGAACTGGAGTACATACGGCTTCATCCATTCAATGAGGCGAAACAGATTGGGCTCTAAGAAGGTTGAGGAACTAGTGTATGTTCATTCAAACCTTCGCCTTCTGTCACACAAGAGAGATGAATACAAATTTGGGCCCACCAAATTATGGGACGTGGAACCAGAGTTGCCTGACTTGGATAGGACATTGAATGCCAAGTCTCATATGAATTTGTTTGATTCGGAGTCACCAATGGCAATAGGTGGATCTTCAAGTGGACATGGCAGCAATGTTCCCAGTGCCACTTCTAGAGAGGATGTGGAAGTGGAACATTATAGTGGCATGAATGAAGACATATTTGATGATATGTAAATGTAATTTATGATGGTTTTTAACTTTTAACTTTTAAAATTTTGAACAAACATATGAATTATGCGTAATGATAGTAGACTACCAGTCATAGTTCATTTTGTACTTTGTACTATGTAGTAATTAGTATGCATTATTAATTTTGGTAATGATGGTGTCCATGTAACTTGTCATGTTGATAACTTGATATTTGAAATTTGAAACAAAAACTTGATGATATGTTGAAACTTGAAACTTGAATCATGAATGTTATAATAATCGTTAATGATGATGGCAATGTTGAATGTTTATGGCATATGTTGAATTGATGATGATGAATCATGATAGATCATAGATGATAATCTAGATTCTAAAATATGAATGGTAATATGATTTTTTTATTTTTAATATATATATATATATATATATATATATATTATGTGTCGTTTCCTGTCGTATTGTATCCAAATTTTTTGAAAATTTGCCGTATCCGTTTCAAACCCCGTACCCGTATCTGTTCCCGTATCCTTTTTCAGGTAACTTAGGCTCAAATGTATGGCTTTCTAGCTTGACAAGCAAGGTGTAAGGCTCTCTAGGAAGGGCCAAGAGGATTTTAAGGGCTAGGGTTTGAGGATAAGACGTGTAAAGGAGATACCTAGTCCTATAAATCCTTGTGAAAACTTGGTTTCTGAGTTATCTTTTTGAAATTGGCTTCAATAAGTTGCAGGACCACACGGGACCGAGTGGGCCCAAAATTAGGTCGAGGGTATGGAGTTGATCACCCGATGAGGAGCTTCACCTAAGTAGGGAGGAGAAGAGGATCAAAGGACAAATTTTCTTTGAGGTTTGAATTCGATCATCCTAATGAGGACACTAGCCAAGGGAAAACTAAGGCAAGAAATGGTCCCCGAGCTAGGGCTTGCTAAATCTTGGGACCCACCGTCAGATTTGCTTCAAATTTGGAGGGCCTTTAGAACAGACCTCCGCGTAATTGTGGAGAAAAAATCAAAGTGTTTGGATGGCTAGATTGTAAAATAATTGATGCCCTAGGTGACCTATGTAGGCTAGGCGTAGAATAAGAGGGAGATGAAAAGAATAAGCATTGAAAACAATCACCAATTGAGAACTAGTACCTTGTCCTTTGGGAGAGATGGAGTCAAGGAGAATTTATGGTTTGGTAAGAATGTTGGCATTATGATGCATGTGTTGTACTTGATGGCAACCCACTTGTAGCAGAACAACTCACTTGTATATGATAACTAGATGAATCTACAGAAAAGATATCAGATGTGACAGAATGCATGACAATTGTGACAAAATGCAAGGCAGTTCAAAGGAATTAGTTCAGAAGTAATGTACAATGGCAACTCTCTCGGATGACAGTCCACAATGCAGCAGGTTAACAACAAAGAATCACAGATCAGACTACAAGGAATGAAGAAAGAGAGGTATACGCAAGTTCACCTTGACCAAGCTGCGTATACACACAGGTTCATTGAACACAAGTAGCCGATACGTAGACACACACTTTCACAAAAGGAAAATCGCATAAATCTTGGAAAACTAAGTTTTTGGTCCGAGGTATTTGGTCCAAGGTATTTTGGTCCATGGTATTGGTCCAAGGTATTTGGTCCAAGGTATTGACCCTAAGTATTTGGTCCAAGGTATTGGTCCTAAGTGGTTTTGGTCCATGGTATTGAGAAAGGCCTAAAACTATATAAGGAGAAGAAGATCATTAGGCCAAGTGTGCAAGTATTGAATATCTAATGAAGTGTGAGATCCAATATGCAGGTTATCGACTTATGGTGCTTTGTTTGATGTGAACCAAGGATGAACCTTAGTGGTTGATGAGGGATAAGATCTAATGATAGATCGGGATCTTAAGACTTGAAATGAATTATCACTATATGGTTTGGTCATGTATGTTCTAGATCTGAATACTGACACATGTGTTGTTCTGTAAATGTTATGCCTGGGTATGACTGAAGTCTGGAATACCTGCAAAATTATGAATTAATATTTACAGACATATACGCTGGTTGGCTTTGATAAAAGCACGTCTACATGCTAGTTCAACACATCTCAATAGCGTATACATTATGTAATATGATATTTGAAGTTACAGGTGGATCTGACTGTTGTTGTAGAATTCTGGGTTCTGCTCTGTGTTCTGGTGACTGCAGTTTGATGACAGTACACTGAATGTTCAGAATCCAGATTGATTTATTGTGATTTGCTTCAATAACGATGGGCTTTCAGTGATTCAGTTATGGGTGATTCATAGATTTATGATTGAGTCTCAATGATTGGTTAATGCAAATGTATTTGATGGTTGTAGTGCAGTGGTGATTGATTTTGAGCTTCAATGTTGATAATGGGTCTAGTATGAAAATTAGATGAAACGAGGACTTCATGTGTATTGTTGTGTACCAAGAGCATCCAATCTAAAAATTGATGAAATGTGGTCCGTGGAGGAAGAGAGAAAGTTGTAGCCTTCTATAGGTCGGCACCTACGTACTAGTAAACATATCAGCTAGTACACGAGCTAGGGGGTTGTAGCTCCCTTCTAGTAGAAGCTGGAGAACGAGAAAAGGTAGTAACCTTCTACAGGTAGAAGCATGCGTACTAGTATGAGTCTGCACCAGTACAATGTTGTAAACAGATTTTCTTATTATTAAAAGAATACAGAGACGACAACAACAGGTGGTTTTCACCCACATTGGGTTTCCACCTTAAATCTCGGTGTTCATGTGTGTTGCTTATGTGTGATGGTGCATTATGTTATTAACTACACATGGTTATTGTTTAATGTTTAATAAAGTTCTGATGCACAGATTAAAGATCAACATATGATGAATTAACTGAATCATTAGTTTGTTGTTTATATGCTTGTTTCATTAAACACAGTTGTTGTACACGTGGGCTACCTTCATTGAAGTAGCGTATATAAATTTAAGTATGAAAAGAAAAAGATTATTGACTTGACTAATACTGATTCACCCCCTCCCCCCTCTCAGTATTATTTCCAACAAGTGGTATCAGAGCAGGTCCTTTGGTAGAAGCTTGATCGCTTGAAGGAGATCTGTAGAACAATGGGAAAGAAGCTAAATAGGAAAGCGTCTCAGAAGAGGAAGACATCTCAAAGGAACTATGACAGTGGAAGAGTCGATTGGGGATTATGTGGAAGCAACTCTTCAAATTCAGAATCACCTCAGAATGAAGATGAACAAACAAAAGAACTATCACGTATGAATTTATTATCCTCTGGTGATACATTTCTCTGTCCATTTGAAGATGATGAAAGTGATAGTGAAACAACTAAATTTGCTCTTATAAGTGAGAGAAAGATATCAAATAGAGGCAGAATTTAAAAGGCTAACAGACAAAATTAGAGATCAACAAGATCTATTGGACAAAAGGGAGTGTGTCTTCAGAGAAGAAGCTACCAAACTAAAAGCTCAACTAGAGGAAGGAAACAAGGAAAAGGAAGATCAGCGTCAAAAGCTGCAGGATGAAGTGACATCATTAAGAAATGAAGTAAATAAAAGGAGCACAACAATCAAGAAACTCAAAGATAGATCCAATTACTATGAAAGTCTTGAAGCTAAGATCCTCTCTCTAAAAGAAGATCTTGAAAAATCAAATAAGCAGAATGAAGAACTACTCCAAGGTCTTGAAGAACAAGAAAACGAAGTTCTTGAATTGAGGCAACAGCGGGAAGAAGGAAGAAAAGTAGAAGAAATCATGAAGAAACAATATCTTGAAAAGGAACAACAATATCAAGTTGAGGTAAATATCCTAAAAGGTAAATTAGAAGAAAAGGATAAGCTTCTACGATTTCAAGATAGTACTAAGATTTTGGATGATATTCTTAATAGTCAAAGGTCTCCTGCCATCAAAATTGGTCTTGGTTTTCATGAATCTGCTGGAGGTGAATCTAGCTCACAAAGTGTTAAAGTTATGGTATGTTCTATGCTTATAATAGTTTACTTCTTTTTATTTTTATATTCCACAGATTAGCAATCACATGTACATAAAGTAAAGTGCAAATAGAACATTAAACGATCGATAGAAAACAAGCCAAGACAAGAGACACAAGATGTGGCGGCTAGCCAGGGAAAAACCCCACAATGTGTGGGGGAACCCTTTGATCAAATCTTCTTTTATATTCAATAATTCAACAGAGAAAAATAGTACAATAAATCTGATTTATATCAGCAATAGCAAACCCTAGATCAACAACATCAGCGTTAGCAACTTCATCATCAAAACTAGGGCAGTGGATATCTCACAAACCGACCGTCGGATCGGCTTGATTCCAACACCAAAAGTTGCAGCCTTCAGAGGAGGTTCAGATGAACCTGCAACGCAGTTCAAAAGATGAGGTCTTCTGGTCCACGCAGGTCAAACTTCACTTCTGCAGTTGCAGTTTCAGTTTCAGCAACTTCCTTCAAACTAGGGCAGTCAATATCTTGCAAACCGTTCGCCAGATCAACTTGATTCCACCACCAAAAGTTGCAGCCTTCAGAAGAGGTTCAGATAAACCTACAACGCAGTTCAGATGAGGAGATCTTCTGGTCCACGCTAGTCAAAGTTTGGATCTGCAGTTGCAACTTCAGTTTCAGCAGCTTCCAGCTTCACATGTGTGAGAGAGACCCTTTTCTACGCAGTAGAGAAGAGACTCTTTTCTGCGCAGTAGAGAAAGAGAGATGTGATGAGATGAGTGAGTGCAAATGAGGAAAAGTCCTACTGTATTTATACACAACATTGATGTTTGAATAGATGCCACTGTTGGGCTTCTGAGCCTACATGAGTTGTAGGTCGGCTTGATAATAATTCCATAATCAAAATAAATTCATATCTCCATAAATACTTATCGGAATCAAATGATCTTTAGATCAACCCTATACCTCTCGAAAAGAGGAATCTAATAAAAATATTATCATCCATGAATAAGATGACCCACATGAAATTTGGCCCTTGTTGCCAATTTTAACACTCCCTCTCAACTAGGGAGAACTTCATCTGCAATCTGTCTGTCGGTCGCTACTATTCATCCATCAAATGCACTGCCCTGTACAGCTTGACCCTTGCCCTGCTCTGCTCTATTCTACCTGTTCTGCTTTGTCTTGTTCTGTCGTGCACTGATCTGTATGGCTCTGATCTGTTATGCTCTGCTCTGCTTTGTTTTGTTCTGCTCTGCTTTTGTCCAAATTATGAAGAAGAAGAAATGATCGAGGATGTATCATACTAACTCAAAGTTAGTCTCAGAGTATGTACCACTAGTCCCAGACCAGTCTCAACCAACCCGAAGTTAGCGTCATAGTGAGTACAACTCCTACCACTGGTTCCAGACCAGTAACATCCTCCACTAACTCAAAGTCAGTCTCAGAGTGCGTACCACTAGTCCCAGACCAGTAACAACCGACCCGAAGTCAGTGTCATAAAATGTACCACTCCTACCAATGGTCCTGTTGACCCTGCCGCCCGCACCTACCTACCAGTTAGCGAGAAAAGCCTTCAACCCCACAAGGTGTGGTTGGTGGCAGGGAACTCAGAGAAGGGGTTGTCACACTGATCCCAACTCTTTCCGTTTTAGCTATCTCCTAGGCTAGCTAAGGGGGGTGGTCCCTAATGGAAAGCTAAGCTAAAAGCTAAGATGTAAAGTTCTAGGAGAATTATTTGAGTTAAATAAGACTGTCAATCTGAGATCTAAAATCAAAACGTAATATAAGCAATAGCCATTAACCGTACGATAAACAAGAAACACACAAATGACCAGTGCCTTAAAAACGTTGTTATTTCAGAAATGAAAATATTTTTGCTTGTATTTCTTTTTATGCTCAGAATGGAAACGAATGCTTTTAAATGAAAAGAGAAAATTTGTTTTGACTTTTCAAAAATAGAAACTAAGCTAAGGGATCAAGATACTTCCCTCTTGAGTAAATCTCTTTTTGATGTCTTAAGAGCTTGATGGCTTGAACAGCATGTGGGACCCTTGGTGTCCTTGGAGGTGACTATTCCCGCCGAAGAAGTCCTCGCCCTCCAACAGAGCTGGCAACCTGTCGCTTGAAAGCACAGAAAACACTTGCAAACGAATTGTTAGTGCAAAAAGAGACTTGGCATATAGAGACCAAGTTGAGCTTGTCATTCAACCGAGAATGGACAACCTACAACAAGTGTACAAAATATACCAAGCCCAGAAGAGATTTGAGATAGCTGCAAATCTCTCCTCCCTAGACAATAGTGCCTTCAGGCAAAATGAAAAACAACTAGATAGCAAATGAAAATCAAATGAATGTCAAACGACACAGGTATACCTCATGTACCAAAGCATGCACCACAAGAGAAGCTAGTAACCCCAAAGACTTTTATTTATTTATGTGAATGCTGAGTACAAAATCCGGCAGAGTCTCCGCCAGCCCAATAGCTCGTTCTATCATATACAATAAGAGCCCAAGGCTCATATAAATAGGAAAATGGGAGACAATCCCAAGGCAAATTCCAATGACAAATGGCAATCAGGTGAAGATCCCAATGAAGAAATGAAATGACAAGTGGCCTGATGACAATCCCAATGTGAAGATAACTGCTGTAGGCTGCCCATGCAACTGCTGTTTTAATTTCCATGTATTGGCTGAGTGTGAACATGTGTTGACTAGCTGCCTTCAAGCTGGAGATAACTGCTGATTGACTGAACATGTGGCTGCCATGTGTGAAGATAATTGTAGTTGCTTGGCTGCCTCTAAAACTGCTGTTAAACTCCATGTAAACTCGCTGTTCTAACTGCCTGAAAACATGCTGATAATTGCCGTTGCAAACTGCCAACGTGACTGCTGTCTTAATTGCTGATGACTATGGACAATGAAGCATTGGATACCCACGTAAACTGCTGGTAACTATGCGTTAGATTGCTGAGTGTGTCTTGCTGTAGATACCTTTGAACTGGACAGCATATGGACTGCCCACGTGTGGCTGATTGAAACTGCGTTAACTTCTTTTCCAATCTTCGTTAAACTGTTTGTTGACTCACTTTAAACTACTGCCACGTTTAATTGCTGACCCTTTGACTGCACATAAATGTTGTTATATAAACTGCTGTTGATTAAGAGAGGGCCCACATACATGCTGAGTTGGATTTGCCGTACGGACTTTTGCCAGGTATGCTGAGTACGTATTTCATTTTCTGTTGACTGCCATTTAAATATGCTGCCCACCGTGAACTATATGCTGATACGTATTTCATTTTCTGTTGACTGCCATTTAAATATGCTGCCCACCGTGAACTATATGCTGTTCTTTTGACTGCCGTACGGACTTTTCCGTACGGATTTTTTTTGTGTGGGCTGAGTAATATGTGAGGTGGGGTCCACGTTAACTTAGCTTATAATAATTTATCAACCTTTAATTTAAATCAAAGTTGTAAAAAAATTCCATTTGCCTTATGAATTTCAAAGCTGGCCCATCTGACTGGATTGACTTTGACTTTGACTTTTTGTTGACTTTGAGTTTCTGCTGAAACTTTGACTTGAGGTGGGCCCCACATTGCTTGCCACATCATCCTTGATCATCTGCTTAATCTCCATGTCAAAATTTGACTTATTTTGACTTTGGAAATTTTTTTTAAATTTTTTCACTTATTCATTTTTTTTTTTGAATTTTTCTTCTTTTTTGCCACTGTCACTGGAAAAATTGCCTTTTGAGGGACTCTGAGTCATTTTTTGATCCCCAAAGTAGACTCTAGGAGAATGCTGGGCCTCTGAGGATGAATTTTGACTGGTCATATGCCCCAGGCATCTCTTAATGCCACTTATTT
>APFE030838129.1:0-10854 GCA_000404065.3 Pinus taeda | reverse complement strand
TACCTGCGTACCTCTTATTTTCTCCAATATTTGATAGCTGATCATCAATCTCTGCTACTGTCCTGATGTACACAAGCTCTGCTACTGTCCTGTATAGGATCCATCACCTGAATAGGTTGCCATCAAGGACAACACTTTGGCCATAATGCCAACAGGTATCCCATGCAATCTGAATATATTTTGCATGAAAATATGGGTGACCTGCACATCTCTATAAGTATATTGTACTGGTATAAAATGTGTTGACTTACTTAACTTGTCTACCACCACCATGATGGAGTCGTTATTCTTCCTTGACTTAGGAAAACTTGTTATGAAGTCTATATAAATGGTTTCCCACTTCCATTCTGGGATGGGTAATGGTTGTAACAAACCCACAGGATGTTAGTGTTCTACTTTAATTTGCTGACATTCTAGACATTGTGCCAAATAACCAGCCACATCTTTCTTCATACCCAGCCAATAATATTCTTTTCGAAGTGTAGTGATCATCTTTTGATATCCTGGATGTCCAGCATAATGACTGCTATGATACTCATCCAATAGTAGATTTTTAATATTGTGTTGGTTGGGCACGTACAACCTTCCCTTATAGTATAGTATTCCAGCAGCATCTAAAGCATAATCTGATTGTTTTTCCTTGCTGGTTGGTTGCTGCACTTGTTGTTTTATTAGCTAATAAATAACGTCTTGTTCGACTGCCTTTTTAATCATTTCCCCAAAAGGGCTTTTCCCTTCACTGCAAGAAATCTCGTATAAGCATTGCAATTTCCGACTCAAAGCGTCCGCCACCCGATTCTCCTTCCCTTTTAAATGCTTAATCTCAAAATCAAAATCACTTACGAAATCCACCCACCGTGCTTATCTTACATTTAGAGTGGGTTGGTTGAAGTAATTTGTCAAACTGTGGTGATCCATTAATAACATAAATTTTCTTACCATAAGGTAATGTCGCCACATTTTCAGGGCGTGAATCACAGCTGCCAACTCTAGATCATAAGCAGAATATTTCTACTCATGCTCCTTTAATTTTCTTGATTTGTATGTTATCACCTTCCTTTCCTGCATTAACACACCTCCTACTCCTTCTCTACTTGCATCCGTGCACACCACATAATCTTTGTTGGGATCAGCGATGCTTAAAATAGGTGTGGTGGTGAGCAAGTATTTAAGTTGCTCGAAACTTCTTTGACACTCAGGGGTCCACCTACAGACTCTTCCATTTTTCTATAAGGAAGTGATGGGATAAGCTACTCTCGAAAATCCCTCCACAAACCATCTATAATAGCCTACTAACCCCATGAAGGATCGAATGTCTACCACATCTTTGGGCACCGACCATTCCATTATGGTCCTTATTTCTTCGGGATCCACGGCGATTCCTTCTTTAGTGATTATATGCCCCAAATATTGTATTTTCTCCTTGAAGAAATCGCTTTTGCTGAACTTGGCATATAGTTTGTGTTCCTGAAGGGTTTCCAATACTAACCTGAGGTGCTCCTGGTGCTCCTCCACAGTTCAGGAATAAACCAATATATCATCAATAAAGATCAGCACAAACTTATCCAAATACTGATGGAATACGTTGTTCATCAGACGCATAAAAGTTGTGGGGGCATTGGTAAATCCAAAGGGTAACACCACAAACTCGCAATGGTCATATCTTGTTCTGAAAGTTGTCTTAGTTATGTCTTCCTCTTTAATTTTGATCTAGTGATACCCTAATCGTCGGTCGATCTTTGACAAAAATGTTGCCCCTTTTACTTGGTCAAACAATTCATCAATGTGGGGTAGAGGATACTTATTTTTTACCATCAGTGTGTTCAGTTGGCGATAATCCATACACATGCGAAGAGTCTCGTCTTTCTTCTTAACGAACAACACTGAGGCTCCCGAGGGTGACACACTGGGGCGAATGTAGTTTTTTTCTAGCAACTCCTGCAATTGCATTTTTAACTCCGTTAATTCTAGTATGCTCATTTTGTAGGGTGCTCGGGACACTGTGGCTGCTCCTGGCACCCATTAGATGGTAAAATCTATGTCTCTTTTGGGCGCAGGCCGGGGATCTCTTCTAGAAATATGTCAACAAAATCTTGAACTATGGGAATGCTTTCCAATGCGACTGTTTTATATTTTGAGTTGGAAGAACCCACTTGGATGGCATAAATCTAACATCCTTTCCTAATGCATTTTGCTAACTGGGAGGGTGTTATGGGTCAAATTTGCATTGGCCACTTAATTCCCTGCATCTCTTGCTTTATTCCAAGCTCATCCTTATAACAGATAGTCTTGGTTTTATAATTAATTATGGACCAGTGTTTTTCTAACTAGTCCATACCAATTAATATATCTCACGAGCCAAGAGGAAGCACATTTAAATCTGTTGTAACTGACTGTCCTGCTATTTTTAAAGGGTAGTTTTTGACCTTATATTTCACCCGTCTTTTTGTCCCTATTGCCAACTGAACTAGCTAAGGGTCCTTAAACTTAATAGGTTGCAACTTACAATGCTCCACAATTCTAGGACCAATATAACTTAATGTTGCACTAGGGTCAATTAAAACAGTTATAGTAAGGTGTAAGAGTTTACCTTCAAATTCGACCATGGTTGGCTAGTACTCCACTTGACGATCCTCCAGAGTAGCATTAATCCTTGGTAGGCTTCGTCCTACATCGCCAACTGTAGATGCTTCGTAAACTTTGGAAACCTATTTGGTTCCCTTTCATTGAGGAGAGTTTTTCACATAATGGGGTCCACCACAGCCCCAACATTGCACTAGAGGCCTTGTTGTCCCTTCGTTGTCTATTTTCCCAGGCTGTTCCGTGGCTCTGAACTCATTAGGGGGTTTTAATCAGAGTGGATTCTTCTGTATACGTTTGTTGTTTTTTCCCTTCGCGTATCCTTTGTTACCTCCACCACGATTTAATTTAGTACTACCAGTCGGATTGCTACTTTTCTTATCGACCCATTTCTTACCTAGATTTTCTCCATTTTGCTTGTTTTGCTGGTAGCAGATTCGAGCTTTACATATCGCCTTTTCCATTGTCTTTGGGTTGTCAAATTCAATTCTTTCCCTCATGCTCAAAGGTAGACCATTGACAAAGCTCTGTACTTTAGCCTTTTCCTCCCTAATATAAGGCACATAACGGAGCAATGTAGTAAAACGAGTGATAAATTCATCCATAGTTTGTTGTCCCAACTGCAAGTCATGGAATTCCCTAGCCTTCTCGTCATAGAAGTGCTCGGTCAGGTACCTTTACTTGAAATATCTTTGAAATTTCTCCCAAGTGATGTTCGGTTCACTTACTCCTCTTATCATCTTAACTTCTTCCCACCATAGAGTAGCCTTTCCCTATAATCGGAAGATGGCCAGCCGCGCCTTAAGGTTGGAATTGTATTCGTATAGATGGAAATATTTATTCATGTTATCAACTATGCTTCAGTTGCTTCCTCCTATTCTCTGTCAAAGTGTGGCGGTTTGATCTTACAGAATTCTCCTTGCAACTCTACTCGTTGCCTTTTTCATGTCTGTTGTTTGGAAGCATTGTCAGATCGTTCCTCTTCCCGTCCTTTTGACTCTTCATGTTCTGTGTGGTGATTCTACTCTTCTGACATTCCTTGCTGCTTGGCATTGGGATTCGGTGAATGCTACTTCTGTTTTTCGGACAGGCTTTTTATAATCCTCTCCTATTCCATAGTTAACCTTGCATTGACTTCTCGTAACCAGGCCATTCCATTTTTTAACTCTTGTACTGTCTCCAAAATTGTGAGATTTGTGTTGCGAGCCTCCTCTCCAAGTTGTACCCATATTTTGGGGTTATGTTCAGGACCAGCTGCAGGGCCCTGTCCCACCACATACTTGCGTGACGCGCTATTTGCTCTTCTCATTTTATCAGCTTCTGTTTTTCCTGTACTTAACCTAAAAAATAACAGAAGAAGGGTCAAGCATTAACTTTCTTTTTTTCTTTGTTACCTGCAACTGCTCAATAGAGTCAAAAAATAAATTGTATGTACTTATCTATCTATCAATTTCCAATTCTAGTTCCCAGAGGCTGCAGTTTTTGTAACTATCTCTGATACCACTTGTGATACACCCATCTACGGAATAGTAATTTTATTTTTTTTTCACATAATGTTAATCTTTGCATTAAACCACGCGTGTATGGATAGGATTATATGTAATTGATGTTAATTTTCCTGGGTCTCAGTACTTCCACTTGAAAAGTTGAGAGTAACGTGTTTTCCCTTTAACGTTAACGGAAAAGACTTTCCGGAGGTTAATGGATATGACTGGCCTTATTGCTGGCACTGCCAACTCCTAACACTTGGCTTCGACATTCAATTCCACCGGCTCCATCATGTGGAAGGATGAGGTCTGGCTGCCCTTGGAATTCACACCCTCGATTCCACCACCCTCATCGACGGTTGGGATGTTTTGCTGCCCATTCGAGGGTTGTGCTATGTCGTATGGCTTCTCCTTGGTTTATGCAGAGACGCGAAGTAACCAAAAATCATTTTTCCAGTGTTCTACAACAACTCCAGCTAGCCTGCTATGAACCCCTCCTAGAATCCTCTACTCTATATGGATGCCACCAAGCCTTCATTCTGCCGAGCACAATCCTGGCACCCGCCATAGTTATACAGCTTGGTTTTCTAGTAAATGTTGTGCCATGCAGTAATTTTCTTTTATTTGGTTTTTTTCCTTATCTTGCTTCTCACAGGGTTTTCGATTTGGATTATCGCTCATTTCATCTAATGGGTTCTTTTATTTGGTTTGTTCCATGGTTGAGAGTGTTGCTGACAACCTCCTGTGTCTACTCTTTGGGTCTGGTCGATGTTATTTGGCCTCTTGAGTTCTGTCGGCTCCTAAATTGTCTAACATGTATGTTCTTATCAATAGCACTCTCGTTGGGGTCAATTGCAAGCTTGATTAGTAGTTTTTCATTCCTCGAATGGTAATAGAGGGTTTTCTCTTTTGGTTTCTTGGAAAAGTCCAAGCGGCCCATGGCCTTACGTCCATTCCTCATTGTTTGACATAGAGAGATGGTGAATCCTATGCCATACTAGAGTGCCCTGCACCCTTCCGGCTTCAGGGAATCTTGTCCTCGGTGTATCCATGCCGAACCAAGGCCATGGATATTTCGTGGTTTAAGCATGAACTTGCCTTCGAGCTTCTCTTGAATTCTTATGTAATTAATTTCTATTAATGGACATGGCACAGGGTAAAACCCTAGTGGATACCTCTCGTTTGGTTACAGATTGTAATACAGAGTATGGTTGTTGTTTAATTCCATTTGCCGAGTTAAAATTGTGGCCTTCGCGGCCATTTTGTTTGCTATTTCCAAATGTATTGGCTTAACCTCTACTGTGCGGTGCATAAATTATTATAACGTTTCTGTTTTAGCATCGCCTTCCAAGGTTTTGGAATCATGGCGGTGGTGCATAAATCATTATAACGTTTCTGTGGATATCTCATTGTAATGTTTGTTTATGCACAATTTTGTACATTGAAGCACCACTGTAATTATTTTCACCTACTAGATTTGTCTTGGTCGCATTGTGTTTAAGCTGCTCTCATATGGGAGCAAGATGTATGTTTGGAAATCCCGCAATGCATGTGGGCATTCTCCTTCGGAACTAGCCCTAGAATTCGGCTGGCCTACCATGTGATTAGTTTCATGATTTGTATTATATTTTTTTTTACTAAACCTAATACCACTATACAGAAGTCTGGTTAATGCTTACTATAGCGGCAGCATGAATTTCTACCATCGTTTGGTTGGATATGTGCAAGTACATTATTCTGTTATTTATTTGCAATGGATAAATCTTGGCTTTGCTTTCAATTTCAATTGTGGTTATTTGCAAATAGAAAGGAAGACTAGGGTCTGTATTTTTTTTTAAAAGATGACGAAAACCCTTACAAACACTCCCTCTTCTGTTTCAATTGTTTTTCATCAGAATCTTGTAAAGAATGGTCCTACCATCCGTGCTTTGAACCTCTATACTCTATTGCTTAAGCTTACTACATTCTTATGAATCTATTTGTGCTTAGGTGGTAGTCTTTAATACATCCAGCAACTGTCTACCAAGTAAGTTTTTCTTTTGTCCATTTTAGGGTCAGCCTCTTGCCCTCTTGTTTCTGCTATAAGTACTTGAATTTCCCACCTTATATTAATGTATTTTTTTATTGTCAGTCCCTGCAGTCTTTTCCACAGTTATATTTTTATTTCATTTTGAGAGAAAACAAAGCTCTGCTCTTCCACTAACTCATACCATAGTAAAAATAACGTCTAAAGGAAGACCACTATATCACCCTATGGTTGCTGTAAGGAAAAAAAACCCTCCAGACCCTCCTACAATACAAATTTATTTCTAAACAAAGATTTACCAACTATTTTGTTCCAAGAGATTATTTTACATACCTAGAATTGCTGACTTGTTAGAATCTTTCTGATAGTCACCCAAACCTGGGCCTGCTTCAATTAAATCGCCCAACCATGAGATTCGTCTTTCGAGACCAGAATCTCCCCCTTGCTTCTTGCTAGACCGCAGTCTTCCGCAATTTGCTCGTACAGCGAACAGGGCTATCTGATCATCCCCAGACTTAGCCACATTTCTATCCTTCTTTGATATTCTTTCCTTTTTCTCTGCTTGTCACTACAATGCCGATTTTTCCTCCTCCTCCCTCCTTTTCTCTGGAAACATTTCGAGTTAGGGGAGGTAGTTAGGGTTGCTTGCACAACGACTGTCTTTCCACCTCAAGAGGACAACTTCCTCCTTCACAATTACCTCCTTTAAGGAAACACCCTCATGAAAAACAAATTATATTTAAATTCTAAACAAATAATAATAAGGTTCAGTTTATTTTTACCACAGTAAATCAAATATTTACATTTGTTCCTATAACATTATAAGTATTTTTTATAATATTATATTTTTAATATGAGGTTATTTAATATTATATTTTGAAATAATAAAATGATATTTTACATTAATAAATTAGAAATGATCGTAATGAAAAATATCAATACTAAGTGGAAGTAAAATATTTAAAATTTTATCTAAATTTCACATCAATTTTGTACAGAGATATGTTAATTGAAAACTTAAAAAAAATTATTTTTGGAAAGAAACAAAAATATAAAAAAATTAATATTTGGAAAGAGACAAATATTTAATTTCTACCTTAATTATTATATTGTGTTAATTTATATGTTTTATTGATATGTAATATTTAAAACAAAAATATATTAATAACAAAATATTAGTTTCAACATTAAATAAAAAAAATTGAGATTCATATTAAACAATTGTAGAGTACAACTTACTCCTTGTGACACAAGTGAAAATTATGCTTCCACAAAAATTGCAAATCTATATATGAAGTCCAAAAATTAATTTCTCACTAAAACACAAAGGACATTGACTTGTGTAATTTTTGGTAGTCAGTAAAGCTTAGTAAGTTTGTGTATGTACATTTTTCTCCTACTTGTTAATGTATAGAAGAAGGCATAAATAATGGTGGGAAATAAAAAAATTGCAAATTGTTATACGAAATGGAAAAATTAATTTCGCACAAAAGGTAAAAAAAGACAAGGACTTGCATAGATTTTGGCAGGTAGTAACCATTAGTAAGTTTGTGCATCTACATTTTTGCTCCTACTTCTTAAAATGTGGAAGAACACATAAATAATGGTGGGAAATAATTGTGGATAACTATATTTATTTACATTTTATTCTTCTCCATTTGTTAGGCAAATAATTAATTAAATAATGGTGAGCAATCATTGATCAATGTGCACTATTTTTCAAGAATTTTAATTTTAGATTGTTTTCTATGAAACTTAATAATAAAAAATCTTTGCACAAATACCTAAAAATCATGACATATAAAAAACTGAGACAATTAACAAAATGCCATTGTATTTGGCAAAGGATCCAATAAAACATTCAAGTTATGGTTCACTTTATTTTTTTAATTTTTTCAATAATAATTTTCGTTCTTTTCATTCCTAAATATTATAATTTACTTTGGTCACTAAACTAATAGCTATTATCAGAAAACAGATTAGTAGAATTCTGCTTTAGCAATGACTAATAATTTTATATTGATTCTATAAAGGAAGGACATGTGATAATTTGAGTTGTAATTTTTCAGTATTCACTTCTATTATAAAAAGGATATTTTGTTTTCTATTTCTGATTCATTAGAATGTTGAATAATAATATTTAAAAATTATAATAACATACAAAAAAAAATAAATTAAAATATAAATAGCTTAGTTAAATGTATATATTTCGTAACTCCTTTCATTTTCAATATAAAGTTGAATGTTACTATACATATATAATATTTTAAAAATATTAACGACAAAAATATTTAATGCGGAGCGTTCCATTTAACAGCAAAGAGTACAAAAACTTTGCACGTCATATTAAAGACGCTGGACAGGATAGACTGGGATTATGTGAGCATAGGTTCGGTTGAATGGTGCGCACATATATATTGCATCCCTGCGGTTTGCGTTATTGTCCGCAAACAACATTCGCTTGAGGAAGAGATCAAGCAGTGAAATAACTGTCCTGCAATTTTAGATTCGGACTTACATATCATCGAGCCTCAGTTGATTATCTTATCAAGAATCGGTGGTGTCAAAAAATTGTTAAGATTTTCAAGATTGAAACCATGCTGCGTGCGGTACGATTTCTGTGGCGTTTTTGCAGAGCACGTAATGAAGAGGATTCTGGGGCTCCGATGCTTCCTGTGGAGAAGAATTATGAAATTGGGGAGGTGATTGGTCGAGGATGGTTGGGAGTTGTGCACAAGTGCACTCGCAGGTCAACCGGAGTAAAATTCGCCTGTAAAAAGATGCCCATCACCAATAATGCATATAATGAGATGTTTCTACTCCTCAACCACTTATCCGGCAAACACCCAGGCATCTTGAAGGTCAGGGCCTGCTACTGGCCACAGTTGCTCGATGAATATAGGTGGTCAAAGAATCTTTATATGATTTCCCAGCTCTGTGACGGAGGAGATCTCCAGCGCTACCTCGAAAGAAATGGCATTCTTTCGGAAAGAGAATCCGCTAAAATAATGAAATGCATCGTGGAAGCCCTCCAGTACTGCCATTCGCAGGGAATTATTCATAGAGACGTAAAGCCATCCAGCATCCTTCTTTCAAAGAGACCAAACTCCGGCTTACCATGGGTTGTCAAACTCGGAAACTTCGATCGATCAATTCAGCTTCATGGTCAGTTAGAAAATTATTCTCCAAGATTGAATTGTAAACTATATCTTTTTCTTTCGCTTCCAGTTTCTTTTCTCTTCTTTTTTCTTTCTTTTTTCTCCCGAGCAGTTTAACCGTTGATTATGAAAATTCACCTAGTAAAGAAATCCAATATATACCGACTCATTAATCCAGTGAACCAATCAAATTGAAAACTATCTGAACTAAATTTACATGAAGGTGGTCATAGTGATGAAGATAATCTTTGATCTTGAACTATATTTTACAGGTAGTTTTTCAGCCACTGAAAACGTGGGAACATTGGGATATTCTGCACCAGAGATGCTAATCGGAAATGAGTACTCGTACGAGGTCGATATATGGAGCGCGGGAGTGGTGCTATATGCTCTTCTCTGTGGGAGGACACCGTTTGACTCGGAGAACGAGAATGCCATGAGCATGTATGATCAAATAGAAAATACAGAGGTAGATGTCAGTAGCGGTGTATGGAGCTCCGTATCGGTTTCTGCAAAGGAACTCGTTCTTGGGATGATGCGGAAGAATGTGGATAAACGCCTTTCTTGCGATGAAATTTTGAGTAAGTGGGTTACGATTTTTTTTGGTTGTTTTTTTTGGGTCTTCTTGCGATTAGATTTAACGGGTAGAGCGATAAATTCGTGATTGATGCAGGCCATCCTTGGATTCTAGGCAATGCAGGGATGGGATTGGTTTCTAGTTCCACCGCGGGCAATGCAGAGATAGGAGTGGTTTCTTGTTCCACCGTTGGCACAGAGATCGTTGGTACCTCGGGGGTCGACGTTGGGCCACAAGATTGAATACATGTCATATAATAAGAACGTCGTAGACGACTCCTCATATCACACAAATTATATAGTGTGTGTGAAGGTGATGCACAGAGTGAATAGGAATAAGAAGATAGGGATACTGTGTGGTTAAATATTTTTGAACGATCTTGATCTATTGGATGTCTTATTGCTGTATCTGTATATAAATGTGTATTGTTTTAATCTCCGCAGATTTATGTGCATATCTTATTATTTCTTTTAATCATATTTATATGGCATATTTTTTTGTTCGGTTTACTTGTCGAAAACATATAACATGTTTACCTTATATTCTCAAATTAGGAATGTCTAGAGTATGTATATTTCCTTTAAATTCTTGAAATAGTTATTGTAAATTATTGCATAAATAATAAAATGTTATAAGTTAATTTAATTTAGCATAATTTTAAAAATAAATTAGTGGTTTAGTTTTAAATTTGGAATGTGTTGAGTATATATATTTCCATTAAATTCTTGAAATAGTTATTTGTAATTTATTTCATATATACTAAAATGTTTACTATCCATTTAAGTTAACATAATTTTTAAATTAATTATTAAAAAAATAGCAACATACAACATTGTTGTTACAATCACTGTATCAAATGAGCACATATTTTATCATGCTAAGTGAATTAGCAATAATTAGTTATATTCATCTTTTGTTCTTATAAAAATAAAGTGACAATATTTATATTCATCTTCTTTCTATAGAAATTAAGTGGAAATATGTATTTTTTATAATTGTTGTCGGAATTTTAATATTATTAAATAT
>APFE030838124.1:8862-21569 GCA_000404065.3 Pinus taeda | reverse complement strand
GCTCCCAGCTCATAAAAATGGGAATTGGAAACAGGACAGAGACCATCTCACTAATCAAAAGAGTCCTGACATTAAGAAACCTGATTCAGACCATGGAAAGAAGAACCCAGGACATGCAAGCAGATATTAATAAGTTTCAGAACAGGTTTTTGGCATTACAGGACAGGGGTCTTCCTAGCCTGCTGGAACCATCAGGAAAGTTACTCTCACATGATAAATATGCCAAGAGAGTAAACGCTTTTGCACTAAATCAGATTTCAGAAGCAGCAAGCTCATCAACAGAAACAGGACCCATAACAGGGCAGATCCTCTTTAACATAGTAGAAAATTTATTTTTTATTATGAATGAGATTACACATTTGTTTGATGAGCCTCCTCATTTTTATAAATATACAGAGGCTGATGAGACCATGGGGTCAATTTTGAAGCATCAGTTGCCTGCACCAGATGTGTGGGAGGAATTGATACGATTACTGTTAAATCAAAGTCAGTAATTTTAATTTTGCTTTTTGAAAATATTTAAATTTTCATACACAGGAAGACAAAGACACATCAGCAGGTATGCAGAAAGAGGCTGAGCCAACTCAGCACAAGTATTCGGCCACCACAGCAGCATCAGCAATCACAGGTGACAGGGCCGAGAAGCCACAGGGAGATATAGCTGCACAGACACGTCATTCAGCAGTTATATCAAAGCGCTCAACCGACTCCGCGAGCCCCAAAGGTCAAAAATTGTTCTGACAGGAGTTAAGAGCCTTTAAAGTTCATTAAAGATTGTAATAACTTTTCACCTGCAATCTATGTAGGAGTTAGTAAAGATATTTTCCCTCTCAGATGACTCAATGCCTGAGATATTTTGTAATAGACTTCTATATATTCCCCCTCGCATTTGTTAGTAGGGGTTAGACATTGGATGTAAGAAATCTTTTGATATCTATTCTGCTCCTCTTCTACTGTAAATCTTCAGAGAATTAATACAAAGGATGATGGAATTTCCAAAGCTTTGTGTCTCTTGATGTCTTGCTGGTGTATGGCTGAATGTTGCAAGATTCCTGTGTATCTCATGACTAAATAAGTTTTCTTGTTACTCTTTGTTATATGTTTGTTATCTTTCATATATCATTCATGTTTCCCATGTGTTTAATATCTAATAGCAAAGAAAAGGGATAGTCTCAGGATTTAATCACAGATTACCCTGAACTCAATCTAAGCTATTATAAATGTTTTCTTCAGTTATGGTAATGAAAGTGTAATTCTTAATTGCTACCTTTCATACTATATCATCACAGTGATCTATTGTTTCAGGAATTCAAGTTTTTCTCCTAAGGAATACATCCCTTTCTCACATCCCGGCTTAGTGAAGAATTCTTAATTGTTTTTCACTGGTCGTTCACACTTCATTATCACAATCTACAGTTTGTTTCACGAAATATATAAAGGCCCTGTAATTCCAGCTGCACCAAGTCAGGATCTCAAAACCAACAGCCACAGACTCCATTGCCCAATGGATTAATTTACCTACAGAGAGCATTTCAAAACTATCAGAAACATCCTCCCAACCAAACACAAAACAAACAAACCCTTACCTCATAACTAGCCTAAAATCTCCATAGAACAGAGACAAACCTTACAGAGAGAGCCCTCTCTGATTACAGCTGGGCTAGAAGCTGTAGTCCAAAGATTGGTTAGTGGTTACCCCGGCCGTATTCCCTTGGGAGTCATAGGGAACAACCTGGGTGTTAACATAAATGGCGACTCCGCTAGGGATTCTTCAGGATTGAGAAAATACAGTATCTCTGCTCAAACTACACTTGAAATCTGAATATCAGTCAAGAAGCCTTAAAAGCTGTCTCTGTATCAACACTTACAGCCTCAAGGAAGAGTTGATTCAGGTAACCTTTATACTCAATTAGAGACACATACACCCTTTCAAACTCCTGTCCAGTCCCTGCTATACAAATCTTTTTCAAAAACTTGAAGGGACTAGCTCAGAAGCTGGCTCCCAAGAAGAATCTTCGGTACACTAGGGCTAATCCTGACCCAAACCCTCCTACTGTCTTTGAAAATCCTAATACAATCTCCAAACTCATTAAGAAGCAGCAAGGGCTAGATAATCTTGTTGACCTTAGTCCAGAGACAGTTCACCCCAACCCCATCTCCACTCCAATCAAAGTACTTTTTCGTTCCACCCCTAATTCCCCTAGTTCTCCATCCACATCTCAAAGCCCTCCACCCACATCCTCTTCCCCCACACATACTCCCTTGACCAACACTCAAAATTCTTCCATACCTATTACCCCTGTGGTGCCCACTGTTCCTTTTATCCCAATTGTCCCTGTCAATCCCCAAAACCTTGTGAATATGGCTATGAGATATGCACCTCTGCAATTACCTGCCAATCTTGTGGCTCTACCTCAGGATTACCAAGCCAAAATCTCATATTTTGACTCCACTGGCCCTTACTCTGTTATTCAGCATGCTAAGAGAATGCAGGATCATTTTGAAAACTATGAAATAGATGATGAGAGTGTGAGGATGAGAATCTTTGTCCAAAGCTTAACAAGTGATGTTTGAACTTGGTTTAGATCACTTCCTGCAAATACCATCACAACCCCTGATGAGCTCTACCAATCCTTCACAAACAGATGGGAGAAAAAGAAGGATCCCCTACATATACTGAGTGAATATGACATGATTAAGAGAGGTCCTCAAGAGACAGTTCTGGAAAACTGTGTCAGGTTTAATAATGTATATAATGCAATACCCCAAAACCTAAGACCTCCCCCTGATTTGGCCTTATACAAATTCCCTGATGGATTTGACCCTGATATGGCTTACCAATTAAAAGAAAGAGCCCTCAAACCCTTGAAGAAGCTCAGAAGGTTGCTGTTCACAGTTGAGGCCAAACCTGATTGCTAAGAGGAACAGGGCTAGATTAGAAAAGAGAGTTGCCTTTAAAGAGGAACCCTCAGCCTTTGACCAGAAATTAGATGCAATAATTTCTGGTATGAAGAGGTTGGGTGACAGGGTAGAATCTGTGGAGAGGAAGTCTTCATGGGAAGCACGACCAAACAACTCCAACAGGAATCCAAACTTTAGGAGGAATCAAAACCGTAATGTGGGTAAGGCTAATAATGATCCAGAAATAAGACCTCCATTTCAAGAAAACTATGCTGAAACATCCACATCAGATGAGCAAGTGGATGATACCCATATCCACCTAATGGGTCTTGATGATGAGCACCAAGTCTTCCTAAGTCAAGAAGATCATGAAGAAGAATACAGTAAACAATTCCAAACAAAGTCAAGTGAGTCATTTGATTTCAAACAAGGCTATGACACAGCTGTCTATGAAGTCCATAAACAATACAAACTGAGAAGTAGGACTGTAAACATAACACATCCTAAAAAAACCAAGGATAGACTGCAGCCCAAAACTGCCATAGTAACAGAACCAATGAATACAACTGATTCACTCACAAAGGAAGTAACTATCGAAGAAGTTACTGAACAAAAACAGAAACCACTAGCTGCATCATCTGTACAGCCTAATCCAAGCAAAAAGTCTCAAGAGGTGAATGAAAAACACAAGCCCCTAGATTAATATACGGATCAAGAAGAAACCTTACCAAACAAAGAAAAGGGGTTCACCCACAGCACTAAGGTCCAATCTGAGAAACCCTTTGACTTAGAAGCCGAAATTGGCAAACTAAAAATAGCCATTCCTCTTGCAGAGCTAGCCAAGAATGACATCTATAAACAGTAGACTGAGAAGTCCCTCCAACTCACTCAAAACAAAGACAATGTCAATGTGTTGGATGACACCCCAAAATTGCTGTTTGGTCCAGAGGTTGATGGAAAAACAGCAGGCACAGGGATCCTACCCTTTTATGTCATCTTGCATGTACATGATAAGATACTACACAATGCAATGTTTGACTCAGGTGCCTCTTATAACCTGATGCCAAAATCAGTCATGGAAAGGCTGAATTTAGATATTACTAGGCCATATAAGGATCTATTCTCATTTGATTCCAGCCAAGTTAAATGTCTAGGCCTGATAAAAGACTTATGTGTATCCCTGGTCCAATACCCAAACAAAAAAATCTTGATGGATGTTGTTGTTGCTGATATCCCACCCAAGTATGGGATGCTACTATCAAGATCATGGGGGGCTAAATTTCAAGGGTCCCTTCAACTGGACATGTCATATGCTACAATTACAGTCTTTGGTCAACCCAAGAGACTATACAGAGAATCGCTCATGAAGTACATGGTCAGCACTGAGGAAAAGCCTCAAAACTTCCCCATATATGCTATCCATTCTGACATAGACTCATACATTTTGTTCAACGACAATACAGGTCACATAAACAATGAAGAAACTCAGATAATCAAAATAGATAAGCAGATCAATGAAGGAAATCCTGACTTAGAAACATTGGTTGAGTCAAAAAATGGGAATATTTTGGAGGACAAATCAAAAAATAATGAAACCAAGACACCTAAACAAGAGCAGGAGTCTAGTAAACAAACTGTTCCTCTAGAAACAAAATTGACACCACCAAATCAGAAGACTGTCCCAGAAGTCAAAGTAAATAAACAACCTAAACTTCAACTCACAAGCCTAGACCACAGAGATATTACTCAACCTCCCCTAGAACATGAAATCCTGTGGTTCCTAGAATTTGATGGATCAGTTAACAAATTAGGGGCAGGAGCTGGAATTTGGATACATAATAAACAAAACAGCCATGCAGAAGGCAGAGCCTATAGACTAAACTTCAAATGCACTAATAACATGGCTGAATATGAAGCTCTCCTACTAGGCCTCAAATTAATACAATCCCTACAAGCCATAAAAGTGTTAATCCTAGGGGATTCAGACCTAGTTATCCAACAAGTGAAAGGCAATTTTGTTACCAATGATAAAAGACTGAGGTCTTATAGGTCTGCTACCACTGAGCTACTAGAATCCTTCACTGAATTCCAGATTACCAAAATTCCTAGGGCTCAGAACCTTCATGCTCATAGTCTAGCTACGTTTGCAAGTACCTACAAGCTCCCTTTTGAGCCCCATCACTGTTTTACAGCTGAAGTAAAACACAGACCATCTGTCCCAAACAATATAAAGGACTGGCAGGTGTTTGACAATGACACACAAATCAACAATTTTTTGACTTTACAAGAAGAGTTTTTAGGTCTAAACATAGACACTGAGACAACAAGTCAATCACAAATACTTGAGACAGAAAATCAACTACAAATACATGGCAAACACAATAATCAAGCAATATCACCCAAAACAGCTAACCAAATGCTAAACCCCACAATCTTCAACCAACACAACATACAAGAAATCCAACAAGGTAAATATGAGGATATAGCTGATTATGAAACTGAGGTGATACAATTAAAGGACAACTTTCTTCCAATAGGTTTAGCTCCTTTGGAAGACATTTTTGACTCCAATGATGTTCCCAACAAACCAAAACTGCAGCCCCTAAACACTACTATAGAAGAGCATAACATTGGGATAGTTGAACAACCCAAAATCATAAAACTATCAGCTGCATTACCTCCTGACAAAAAGCCCAAATACATTGACCTTTTTAAGGAGTTTCAAGATGTGTTTGCATGGAGTTATGAGGATCTAAAATCCTATGACACCTCTGTAATACAACACACCATCCCACTAAAGCCAAATCAGAAGCCCTTTAAACAAAAACTGAGGAGAATTAATCCTATGCTCCTCCCAGCCATGGAGCAAGAAGTACAAAAAATGTTTAAAGCAGGCATCATAGCGCCAATCAGATTCTCTGATTGGATTTCAAATTTAGTCCCTACAAGGAAGAAAACTGGGGAAATTAGGCTCTGTGTTGATCTGAGAAACCTCAACCAAGTATCATTAAAAGACAACTATCCCTTGCCCAAGATGGATCACATCCTGCAGAGAGTAGTTGGGGCCTCAAGGATTTCCTTGCTTGTTGGGTTCTCAGGTTTTAACCAGATCCTGGTCCATCCTGATGATCGGGATAAAACAACATTTACAACCCCATGGGGAACCTTTAAATATGTGAAAATGCTGTTTGGTCTAAAGAATGCAGGGGCTACATTCCAAAGAGCAATGGATATTGCTTTTTCTAAAGAGATCCATGACTTCCTTGTCATTTATTTGGATGATCTCAAACCTTTTTCAAAATCTGACCAAGACCACTTAAAACATCTAAGGCAGATATTCACAACTTGTAGGAAATATGGAATTTCCTTAAACCCTAAAAAATCCTTGTTTGATCTAGAAGAAGGAAAACTGCTGGGGCACATTATTTCCAAAGATGGCATCAGAATTGACCCAGACAGAATCCAAGCCATCCAGCAAATGCCCCACCCAAGGAATATAAAGGAATTACAAGACTTCTTGGGAAAAATCAACTTTCTAAGAAGGTTTATGCCAAGCCTGGATGAGCTGAGTAGATTGCTTAATAACATGCTGAAAAAGGATTCCAAAGTTAAATGGACAGTAGAGGCTAATCAAGCTTTTGAAGGCATCA
Source organism: Pinus taeda (assembly GCA_000404065.3). NCBI lineage: Eukaryota > Viridiplantae > Streptophyta > Pinopsida > Pinales > Pinaceae > Pinus > Pinus taeda. The sequence continues at coordinate 15,018 of APFE030838124.1, read as the reverse complement.
TGTTTTCCCTCACCCAAACCCCTGTCTTAACCAATCCTCAGTTTGACAGAGAGTTCATCATATTTTCCTTTGCTTCCCAACACACTATTGCTGCAGTTTTACTACAGAAAGATGACCAAGGGAATGAGAAACCCATTTCTTTCTTTAGAAAAGCTCTTAGAGATGCACCACTCAAGTACCAGATCATGGAAAAGCAAGCATATGCTTTGGTTAAAGCTATCAAGGACTTTAGGATCTACATCCTATACTCCCATATAATAGCCTATGTGCCAAGCCCAATTGTCAAAGATATACTCACTCAAGAGAACTTGGAGGGTAGAAGAGGAAAATGGATTGCAAACATTCTGGAATTTGATATAGAAATAAAACCTACAAAACAATAAAAGGAATACGGGCTTGGCAAAAATAATGGCGAAAACAAAAAATTTCCAGGCCCCTAGACATCAACCAACTCCGACAATGAAACTGAAAGCTGGTGACTTCCAAAGATCAATGAGCCTTTGAACAATCCCCCCTGGTATTCTGATATTTGTTATGTGTTACAAAACCTGTGTGCTCCCCCAGGGCTGTCCAGAACTAAAAGTAGGTTCTTAAAAATGAAAGCCTTAAAATTCTGTGTTATGGAAGGAAATATGTTTTGGAAAAACCATGAGGGACTCTTGTTAAATTGTTTGATTGAAAATGAAGCTAACAAAATCATGGAATAATTTCATGCAGGTGATTGTGGTGGGCATCTATATTGGAAATCCACTATGGACAAAATACTTAGAGCTGGATACTATTGGCCCACTATTTTCTCTAATGTCAAGAAATTCACCACTGCATGTCACAAATGTCAAATGTTTGAACGAAAGAGACAATTGCTGCCACTGCCACTAAGGCCTATTGCAACAGAGAGACCATTTCAGCAATGGGGCTTGGATTTCATTGGAGAAATCAATCCCTCATCTTCAGGCCAACATAGATGGATTCTGACAGCAACAAACTACTTCACAAAGTGGATTGAAGCAATTCCATGTAGACAAGCAAATGATTCCACTATCATCCAGTTTCTTGAGACCAATATCCTTGCTAGATTTGGATTCCCTGATAAAATAATAACAAACAATGCTGCTGCTTTCAGATCTAAAAATATGGTCAGCCTCTGTCACAAATTCCACATTACTTTGGGCCATTCCACTGCATATTATCCCCAAGGAAATGGCCTGGCAGAATCATCAAACAAAAGCCTGGTAAACATAATAAAGAAGGTGTTGGAAGAGAACAAGAAGAATTGGCACAAGAAACTTATCAATGCCTTATGGGCAGATAGATTAATAACCAAAAGATCAATTGGGGTCAACCCATATGAGTTAGTCTATGGATTAGAAGCCAAATTTCCCTCATCACTAGGGATCCCTGTTATGAAGCTACTCCAAGAAAGTCAAGCTGAGCCCATTGATATGCAAAGGAGGGTGAATCAGATTATATGCCTGCAGCAAACCTGGGACCAAGTTTACAATAGAGTTCAGATCTTACAAGAAAAGCTCAAAAAAGCTTTTGATAGAAGGACCAAGACTGAGGATTTTAACATGGGTGACAAAGTTCTCAAGTGGGATTCAAGGAGAGAAAACAAAGGAAAGCATGGAAAGTTTGACTCCCTCTGGAGAGGACCATTTCTCATCCAAGCAGTACAAGGAAATAACACCTACTTTCTTGAAAATCTTGATAAAACTGACTTGGATGAAGGTCCTGTCAATGGCAGGATGCTGAAACACTATTTTGACTACCTTCCATAAATACAGTATGGCTGCCCTTGTACATAATTTGCTGTATATATTGTTTTCTCTAAGTATGTGAATAAATTAATTTCAAGAAACTGGCAGATGTAACAAAAGACTGGACGGCAGCAACTACTGTAAATAGGTCAGTCTACATTGTGAGAGTTCAAGCATGAAAAAGCTCCAAATTCTGAAAGGAGTGGCTAAAGAGGCCAAGGCACACTGACCTATTGTTCTTTGTCTTTCAAAAGGAAAAACCATCCCCATGTGGAGCCACTGTTGGATACCTATACCAATAGGTTTCATATTTCATGATTGGCAAATTCAAGTGCCAAATATGCTCTGCTTTGCTGATTCAAAGATCCCATATTTCCAAGGAAAAGCAAGGTCTGTACATGCCTTCATGCCTATTAAAGTTTTGATGGATGACCCAACAGTCTAATCTGGATCATGCCATGTTTTCAATTTTTGTTGTAGAATAGGGCAAGAAATCTGTCCAAACTGTTTAATCTTGGCAGATCAGTAGTTAGGTAGAGAAAATAAGGTTCCCAACTGCTTAATTTGGGGCCTTGGAAGAAATAAGGGTAGTGCTAGATAGGAAATCAAAGCAAAAAAGCCAAGGGTAAATAGAAGGCACATTAAGGGTCTGCAAGTCCAAATGCACCCTCCAAGAAGAAACAAAAAATGCTAGGCAAAATAGTTGGGTAGGCAGATGGGGTTGCAGAAGTGGTGTTCCTTCCAAGCTGAAATTTGCAAACCAGAAACAAGGAAAAAAACACAATGGAGCATGTCTAACTTCCCTTTTTCCCTTTGTTTATCACCCATTACTAACCTCCCTTCACAAGATATGTTTGTAAGAAAGATTCAAGGTTGTATAATGGTTCTCATAGGCCTTTAGAAGCCACATTTCTTGTGTAAAGTTCTTTTCATTTTGATCTACTCTTAAAACTAAGTTCTTCCCAGGAAAACTTAGTGATACCACTCTTCATTCACCTTCTCCCTCCATATTGACCCCTAACTTGTATTATTTAACTCCCTATGTCACCCTCTCCCTACTATTATAAACACCATGGTGTATAAACCCCAAGCAATGTATAAATACCCCCTCCTTGGCATTATAGCCATATGGTTCACCACTAGGGCATTGGATTAACACCTGGTTAAGCTCAAGAACCCAAGCCTAACCCCTTTTCTCCATCAGAACTTATCTACCTAGCCAACTCTCCACGCGTCGCCCCCACGTTCCATCGAAGCCCCCTCTGACAGATTCCCTGCCGTATAGGACGGGGCCCGATATGATGCCATCTGTCCGCCTATGTCAGCATCCTATTGCCGCTCATGTCAGCGTCATGACCACGCGCCCTGTCCACCATTCGTCCACCTGGCCGCCAGCTCACCGCCCCCGTGGACCGGTCTTAGGCCGCCATGTCACCTGATGACGTCCTGCTGACATCATCCAACCCGGACCCACTTTCTGACGTCATTTATAAAAAGGCGCCAATGACCCAAAAAACTATATTTTGTCGAAATTTTCGCGTTTTTCTCACTTTTTTCGTAAAAAACGTCGATGTTCCTCTGCATGCATTTTTACGACGAAAAATCCACAAATTGGCTTGAAGGACCAACAGATTATCAACTCACCTAACCACCAGCCATTCCGACCCGGGCTGTCCATTTAAACAGGTATTTGTCCATAAAAACCTCTCTGCAACCTGGTTTTTTTTGTGAATACTAAGAACACCTAAAAACACAGAAAAGCGCTTGAATTCACCATAAAACTACTAAAAACAAGCTCCCTCTTGGGAAATTGACGGTCGAATTTCACCAGCCGAGCCATTCAGACTGCCATTTGCAGTAAAAAACCCTTTTCCGTTCGCGCAGTCGTGAACCAGAATCCATAACCTGCTTTCAATTATCAAGAAAGGTCTACTAAACACTGTAAATTGCTTTCTCAAGGAGCCAAACAGTATTCCAATTGCTGTGGACTTACCCTGCTACCCTGCATTCCTCAAATTTTCCTTTCACAGGCAGTGCTTTTCTTATTTATCAAGAAGTATCCAAACAAACATGGAAACTCCAGCGGCACCAGTAGCCCTCAATGTTGCTCCCCTAAATGCCCCCCAGAGAGAGCTGGAGTGGCAGGATTTGGAAGACCTAGACTACCAAATCTCTTAGGACTCCTTATCAAAATGCAAGTTCCACATTCATCTATTAAACGAGCTCAAAGCTAAGCATAAGGATGGGACAGACATTCTAGGCATTTGGGAGTCCTCCCTCCCAATTTTCAAGCTCCCTCAGATCAACCAGTTCCCTGACCTGATTCACCTATGTGCTGTCTGCTATGACCCCATGCAGAGAGTTGTGCTTGACCCTACAGGTGCAGTAGTATTCTACATAACCCCTGAGGCCATCAGGGAAATGCTGCAGTTCAAGACCCAGAAGAAATTGGTCCCCTTGTCCCTACTGGACTTGATCAACCAAGGAGTCAAGATATTAATAGAAGCACAGATCCTGAAGCTAAATCAACTATTCATTACAAACTTTGACACAGTGCTGCACCCTCCCATTTTTGATGGCTAGCTCAATCAACTGGGTGTAGACCTGGCATACATGATTAGCTCAGTAATGGGGTTCAAGTCACTAGAGTTTATTGACGAAACTGTACTAGTGATGATGACAATGTTTTCCCCTGGCAAGACTCCTATCTGTTATGATTATGCTACATACATTTCAGACAAGATGCATGAGAAATTTTTTAACCTGTCCAGAGAGAAGGTGTTCAGATACACCTCCTAGATTTACCACCTCATCCTGTACTACCAGCATGAGAAGTTCTCCTTTGAGATCAAGAGAACTGATGCAGCAGGCAATCCAAGGTCAGTGGTGTACTGGACCTCAGTGTTTCACCTCAGCACATACTTTCCATACACATACTCTGAGTTCATAGACCTATCCATCCATCCAGCCATTTCTCTATTCTTAACCTCACCCCCTCCAAGACTGACTGATGAGATGTAGAGGATTCTGTAGCTATCCAAGGAATACAGCATAGGGGATTGGTACTTTTACCAACACTATAATGTAATCAGAATATATGGGTGTGAGTTGCGCCTATGCAGATTGCCCAAGTATGTGCCTATGAGACTGTTTGCCTTAGAATATTTCAGGCAATTTGGCAATGCCGATATGGTGCACTTTGCAGGCAGGGGCAAGAAGGCACAACTAAAAGTAAGAAATCAATTAGGCCACTTTGTCTTAAACAAAAGGAAGGCTGGAAAGAAGCTGACAGGAAGCTAGAAGGCCTTGGCCTAAAGCAAAGCTTCCTTTGGAAGCCTTATGACCCTAACATGTCCATATCTTTAAGAAGGGAGAAATACAAGCTCTCCAGCAATGAACACGTGAGCATGCCCTATATTGAAAGACATGCCAATCAACCAAAATGGAGAAGGAACACACTAGAAGAGCCAATTACTCAGGAAGAATTAGTTGAAAGGGCCAGAAGGCATTTATTGAAAATGGCTGACTTGGAATCTCCTTCATAGGTACTGACTCTGCCAAAGCCTCAAATAAGAGTAGTGGCCTCATCATCTGCAGCACCTCAAGAGGCAAAACAAACCACAGACCAGGCGCAGAGCAAGGGCAAGGAGAAAGATATGGAGGGGCCACAAACACAAAAGGGTCAAGGGAGCCACCCCAACAGGAACAACAACAGAAGGACCAACAGGTGCAGGGGGAGCAATCAGTAGAGGCCCCAATGGCCACCCAGCAACAGACAACACCAATGGCACCTCCAAGGCAGGATTCAAGGGTTGACTCCTCCGTCCTCCAAACCCCTCAAAGGGAGGACGTAAGAAGAAAAAGAGAAAGGGAAACTCCCCTTACTACATCACCAGAGAAGAGGCAAAGACTAAATCCCTTCTCTGAGGAAGAAATGCCAAGCATGGAAGCATCAACCAACTCCTTTCAACAGGAGCAAGACAGGGCAGCGTTAGGAGAAGTGAGCTCCTCAGGATAGAGGAAGGGAGGAGAAACAAGCATTAAGCAACAGTTCAAAGATATCAAGAGAAGGAGTGAACCAATAAAGATTCAACTCTACAATCACCTGCTGAACATGGCTCCAACAAATCAACAAAGGCTCATGTCTGCATTTGATGCACAGGAGGGGAAAATGGTCATGAGCCACTTCACACCAACAGTGCAGCAACCACAATCAGCTGCAGACTACATCAGGACCAATTTGGAGGTCCTATCAAAAGACATCCACCCAATGGATCAAATAGAGCTCCATAAACAGATGGGTGAGATGGTCTATGCCACATTGGCTGACAAGACCCTGGTCAACTACAGGCTGCAAAATAGCCTGAACAATACTGCTGCACAGCTTGAGTTGGAAAGG
>APFE030838122.1:0-14909 GCA_000404065.3 Pinus taeda | reverse complement strand
CTTAATAGGCACTCCTTGAACAGTGAAATCTCTATGTAGCACACTTTTCTGCCAATCATTGGAGATTCAAAATTTGTATCACATCAGTTTTTTTATTAATTGGCTAAATATGTCAATTTGAAATTCACTGTGCCCATACTTCAAAACTCACATTTCGTTGTGGCTGCTTTATATCTGACAGGGTATTATATTCCTTAAAGGCTTTGAACCTTGATCCCATTAAGTCAGTGAGAACTGAGAATTTATGCATTGCTAACCATTAAGACATGTTGATCTAACATTGATTCCCTACCAATAGCTACTACTGATAGCTTGTCTGCTTGTGGGATTCCATTCTTCAGAGCTTACTCCATTCCTTTAAGATGTAACTTCAGTTATTCCTTCAATACAGAACTATGAGAAACTGCATTTTATGGTTTTAATATCTAAGTTCTAAATTTATAATTAGTAGTAAGTACTTACTACTTAGTTTCTTATGTGCTTGTAAGTTGTAAATTTTGATTCTATTTATTTTTTTAAAGTGAACTATGAACTTTGAGGAGTAATTAAATCTTGATTCTATTTATTTTTTTAAAGTGAACTGTGAACTTTGAGAAGTAGTTATATTTTAATTTGATTAGATAAGCTGCAAAATTGGAAAAACTGGGTTTTGAGGAGTAAATACACATTTTTGACCCTCAAAGTGTGTCTACATAGAAAGTTGAGGTGTAGAGGTCTAATTTTGAGTACTCAACCCCCTACAACTTCTATAGACAACACTTATTACATTTACATAAAAAACTATTAAAAAATCCATCCAGCGGGAAATTTTTAACAATTAAAAATTGACCCTTAGAATTAACGAAATTTTGCGAAACTTTAGAGATGATCTAGTATGGTAATATACATCGACTTTAGACACTAGGACTCACCTAAGACTCTACCATCAGGCCACACTCTAGCTTTGGGTTATATCTGGGAGAAAAACTCAACTAATTATTCAGTGTCAAAAGACGGAAATAATTGGCCAAGGAAAAAAAACTCCCTGGGGTGAACTCACTTGCTAGAAAAGTCCTACGCTACCTAGGCTTGTTACATGACTCTTTTTCATCATTCTAGAATCATTTTTACAATGTCCCTGCAGGGCTGCGGAATCTGATATACAGAACGATGAGAAGAAGAAGATGAAGTCTGGAATTCTGACTGCCGCTGATGTAGGAATGCTTCAACTGTACATTGATCATGGAGTCTTTGACAAATATTCAAGTGCAACTTTAGTGGTCAACAAGACCAACACTTCCTACAATGCTAGGGCTTGAACAATTATTTTGTATTTGGTTTAATGTAAATATTTGCCAAAATTGGCATAAGCAGCTACATAGATTCTGCATCAAAATTTAGCTTCAGCTCTCTTTTTCTTATTAGGATCCAGATTTATTGACTGCTCTTTGGATCCTTTTGGCCTTTCCCTTGCTGGTAGTAAGCACCCTCTCTTTCATGGTGGTAAACACAGTTCTTATTTTTAAGGGGTTTTATGCAGTGATGCTTGACCAATTTTTGTGTTCTAGCTTCTGTGTGAACATTTGCTCCTATTTATTTTAACCCGTTTCTCCTTAAGTACCCCTTTACGAACCCCAATTGTCATCTTGTATTTGTGAATAATTGCAGATATGATAATGCAAACTTAGAGTTTCTTTGTTGTACTATAAAATTAAGATATAATTTTATAGTCTGAGAGTCAAAATATAAATTCTTGATAGGGGATCATAAGTTTACTCATACAGCAGTTTGAAATTGATTGAATATGTTCCTGCATGGTAATTAATAATTGTCTTAATTCATCTGTTTGTTGTTGCATCTTTACAGCTGCTGATGATTTGTTTTACTTGAAGCTGTACATTTTAGTTGTAATAGAACAGATAAAGCAGATTATTTGTATATCTGGTTTATTCTCTATGTTGTCCTGATTACGTCTTTATGTCTTATTTGTAAAAGATCATTACTATCAACAAATTAATGTACACCTCTAAGTTCTCGTGTAAACTATATTTCTGATTTTCTGCAAGAAAAATTGACGTATCTTGAAGAATATCTGAAAAAAGTATTCTTTGCAGGAAGACTTCGAAAATTTATGGTCGGCATGTCCATGGGATGAAGATTTGACATATGCCAAATCTGTTTGTGATGAGGTTTTTACTTCTCCTGGCATTTTACTGTAATTGGATGTGTTCTTTCTTTATATTACTGCAATTACCTCATGTGAATGGTTGTTTATCAGAATTACATTTTTCATTTGGTCATTTTTTTATCATGGTGGTTCTTTGGCTAATTAACAAACTCTTTGTTCTTTAATAAAAAAATGCTTCTAATTTTTTGTTAACATTGTAACATTCTCTTTTTCCAGATTTACCTTACATTGGGTGGTTTGGTACTTCTAGCTTATAGAATGTCTTATACATAATTACATTTGAAGATATTATTTTTATCACTGCTTTTTGTTGGCTGTTAGCTATGGCTACAAGGTAAATAAGTGTTTGCTTTTTGTTTGTTTGTTGCCTCTGGTGTATATTATAAGTAATCCATTTCAATTGTGCTTATTAACTCTGGTTTCGAGTTAAATAAGATAATTCCTGCTTCTGTCTCTTTGTTGGGTAAGGTGTGCATTTTACTTATGAGTCCTTGTCAGCAGGATAAGGTTCATGAGAACTGTAACCAGTCCAAGGACATCTTTTTATAAAGTCAGATAAACATTAAATCTGTCCTAGAAATATGTTTACTTTTTACACATGTTTCCATGTCTGAACTATTTTACTTGATATTCTCAGTTACTAAGGAAGATTATTTCTAACCTTATCTATTCCATGTTTTTGAAACTAGCCGGCATTCTCCTTTTTCAACAGCTTACACAGTTATAATGCAATTAAGCATGTTTGGGTGCTATCAAATGATTGGTCAATATTTACTGCCTGTTGCCATTGATTTGAACTTGGAAACAGAAATCATATTATTTGGTCTTGATATGGTTTTCTATTCATCTATTTCAGATTTATGATTTTTTGTCACGTTTTAGGTCCAGTTTTAGTTCTGTGGCTCATAACTGGTCCTTCCAATCTGGACAATACAAACATAGGATTGTGGAAATAAGTGCATTCTTAATGCGATAGAATATATACTACTTTGAGCCCATTTTAGATTTTGTTAATTTTGAACTTGATGCCTTGAAAATCTTTAAGCAGCCCTTTGTTGATTCTTATGGCAGTAGTGTCCTGTTGTATAAGTCTAATAGACCCTGTTACCACTCAGATTAGCATCCTTTTCAAAGTCATGGTCAAGGTGGTAGGCATAAGCAGACATGAGAAATCCCCACTCTTACCTCAGCATGACTTCCTCTCACTTTTGGTAAATTCCTAGAAAGCCACGAGGGGTATTCCGATTCCCAATCTACAGACACTTCACCAAAAAAGACGAGTGCCTATGTATGATGAATGTTAGGGGTTAATTGAAAGACAATGCTAGGTCTGATGAATGAATAAGAAACTCAAAAAATACCTAAGTTGCCAGGAAACGTGGGTTCGGGGATGGGGACGGGTACATCATTTTTTGAAATAGGGTGCGTGGGTTTGTCGGGGGTATATTATAATTTATATATGATATATAAATATTGTATTTTTAAATTATAATAGATATGAATTTGTATATTTTTCAACTTCAAACAAGAAAACTAAAATATTTATAATTTAAACTTTAAATATTTAAACATGTACATCATTGAACATTCAACATTCACAATGAAATTTCAAAATTTCTAGTTTGATATCAAGTGCAAATTGGAGTTTACATATTACTAAGAATCATGATATATGTGCATTATCATACTACATTCAAAATTTGCCTTAAGGCATATCCAAACAAGAACTAGGAAAATTTAAAATACTAAAATAAAAATAGCTAATAAGCCATGTCATCAACATCCATGTCGTCATCATCACTCAGATCTTTAGTTAACATGTTCTCTAGGTAGGAATCACTCTCATCTTGAGGCTCCTGCTCATCCATAGCAACTGGAGGTAGCTCATTAAGGCCATCTGGTTGTATTTTCTTGTCCACACACATGGCATCATTTATGTATTGGTCTCATCTCTTGAAAGGACCCTCCTTGTACCCAGGGTCTTTTCGATATATGAGACAAAGTGTGCTATGAATGTACACTAAGTTCTTTGCCTTTGAGCCCAACCTATTTATTTTTACTGAATGGATAAAGGCATAAGTACTCCAATTCCTCTTGCAAGATGAAGAACTAGCTACCTGGAATATTAGGGGAAGCCCATTAAATTAATTAAAAATTTAAAATAAAATCTAACCCAAAGAACCCGATTTTGGGGTTCCAGGTACCCATCATCGGGGTTCTCCATACCATTCAAGACAAAAGAACCCAAATTTTTTTAATGGAGAACCCGGTTCTTATGGGTTCTTCTTAGAAGAACCCGTACCTGAATTTGGTACTTGGGGACGAGAACTCGGGATGGGTTCGAGAACCCCACCCCTGGGTTCGCAAATCTGTGCAACATAGACAAATACAATCCAACATGCGAAAGCTCACTCAAATTTCATAATAAATAGTTACCTTTGATACTCAAGAGTGAGGGAAGGATATATACATAAAGTGAGATGATTTACTTGGGGACGAGAACCCGGGACGGGTTCAAGAACCCCACCCCTGGGTTTGCAAACCTATGCAACATAGACAAATACAAACCAGCATGCGAAAGCTCACTCAAATTTCATAATAAATAGTTACCTTTGATACTCAAGAGTGAGGGAAGGGTATATATATCAAGTGAGATGATTTACCTTTGGTTGCCACTTGATTTGGTAACCTGATTTGGACTAGCTTGCTGATGTCCTACACTTTCATACCTACAAAATTTGTAAAGGACATAGATATCTCATATTTAAAGTGTCTTTCAAGCAACCCAAAAGTGTGAAAAAACACTAGGATGTTCAATCCTTGGGTGCTTCAACTTGGGTACTGAAATACGAGTGAAAATGTCAATGTTGCACGACTCGTACTCGTATAAGACTCGTCACGGCATTGACTCGTCGACTCGTATAAGACTCAGGAACGACCCTTATAAGACCTATATAAGACTCGTCAAAATACAAAAAAAAACTTAAAATATGGTAAATTTTAAGCACAAAAAAGAAACTAATGACAATTCCAATCCTTATAAGTTATAAAAACCACAATATATGCAATAATTTATAACATAATCTCATATCTATAAGAGTACAACATAAGATATTCGATTTTTCTAAGAAAAACATTTAGATACTGAATAAGAAAATGACTCATGATTCCATAATTAAAATAAAAAATGTAAGCAAGTTCAAAATTCAAATACATATGTCATAAATGATAAATGATTGTCTCATAACAATCTTGAGTCTCATCACTCATGGACAACCACACCTAAAATAAGCCCTCATGGAGCTAGTGGTAACATCGGAAGGCTGAAGCAACTGTGAGGTAGGTGTATTTGGAGTCTCCACTTGAGATGGAAAACTAGAGAGATCCTCAGTGTCTTCATCAATCCAACTCAAATCAGGGTCCTCCTCCTCCACAACCCAATCAGACTCTAAATCAATAGTATCCAATAAAATTGGATCTGTATCCTTTGGTTGCACTTGTTTTGTGAGCATTCGAAGGTTGTGGTAGATGAAAACCAACTTCTCCAACCTCTCATGCTCCAACCTATTTCTCTTTTTGTTGTGGATGTGCTCAAACACTAACTATTTGCTCTCACAAGAAGAAGCACTGCAGGGTTGACTCAGAACTCTGATGGCGAATTCTTGTAATTGTGGTGCCTCGGTGCCACAATCTATCCACCAATGAGCTGTAAAAAAATAACAACAAAGATTATCAGTTTGCAATGCCAAACATATAAAAGAGAACTAGCAAAATTACAAGCTAAGTTCTAACAATTTGCACTTACAAGGCATTTTCTTGTCCTTGAGACGTTGGCTTGAGCTAAATCCAAACATGCCAGATGCTTCCTTGTACATATCTCGTTGTATGTTGATTTTGTCCTGAATATCTTGATCCGGGAACATCTTCTTAATGCATATCATGACACCTCTCATCACCTCGGGTTCTATTGAATGCTAGACCCCTCATTATAGAATAAAGCACAAATTGAGATATGCTCTTGCTGCATGCAATAATGAATGTAGTTGCCTGTTCCACCTGGAATCAATAATTTTCCATATAGGGAGATATTTAGATTCATTTCCCTTATAGAAAGTCTTGATGGCCTCTTTGGCCCTGTCCATGCCCTCATAAATATATCCCATTGCAGGTTTCTCTCCATCCATTAATCTCAAGACTTTCACAAGGGGCTCAGTGAAGTTGGCAGTCTCAGTCACTTTGTCCCACAAACTATCAACAAAGACAAGTGTTTTCACAAACATTGCTTTTGGTTTTGTGCTATCTTTCCAGAATACCCATTGCTGGCTACAAAACATTCTTCTCAAAGCTTGGTACTCATACAAAAGGCTTTGGAGGGAAAGACAGTTTGTAGCAAACTGTGTGACAACTGGGTGACTAAGCTCACCCTTTGTGAATTCCCTTATAAGGTTCAACACCCAAGCATGATTATAAATATACTTGGTAATATGCTTGCATTCTTGCACAACATCTTGCACCCACTCCAACTTCCCAATGTCCTCTAGCAGTAATGTGCAGTGCATGGAGTCCAAAAAATGGTGGGATATTTGGCACAAAGCAACCTTCCAGTGGCCACATAATTTTCTGCATTGTTCGTGATTACTTGGACAACATTTGCAACCCCAACTTCCTCCACCACATCAACCAACAATGAAAAAATCAAATGTGCATCTTTTATATTTGCAGATGCATCAATGGATTTTGGGAACATGGTTTCTTTAGGGCAAGCTACAACAAAATTTATTATTGTTCTACCCCTCTGATCTGTCCACCCATCAGACGTAAGTGTACAACCTGTAAATTTCCATGAGCTTTTAATGCTCTCCAATTGTTCCTTGACACACTCAAGCTCCTCATCTAGCTCTTTCCCCCTAAATGCATTATAAGATGGGTCTTTGTATCCAGGACCAGCACATGCAATGGCATCCACCATGGGCTGATAAAAATAAGACTTTTCATAGTTGGAAACCTCCTCATTGCCATATTTGCCTCCTTCCTCTTCTTATCATTGAAACTGTCCAAGGTTGGTTGAGATCTTGGAGTTGTACGAGGGCTGAAGAAAGAAGAGGTTATACTCCTGTTTGCCACAACACTTGAAGAGGAGTTACCAATACCTAGAATTTGAAACCGTGTTTCACTCTGAGATAAAGATCTACCTATCCCAACAATCTCATCCATTCCTTCTTGCCCTCTTCGAACTTGGTTCTTTAATGGATTCCAAAGCAACTACCATTTCAATAGTGACTTCATCAGGGCAACTTTGACAACATCCCACACCATTCCCAGGAATTCTGGCTAGGTGGTATTTCAGCCTATTTATGCCTGCATGCATTGTGTCATTGCAATAATTGCACTTGATATTGTGGCCATAGCTGGGAATGATTCGTTGACCATGTGTCCATGCCAGATCACGAGATTGTCTGAAACCCTTTGGTGGCATGGTGACAAGTTTTTTTTTTGTTGGTTTTAATTTTTTTTTGTTGGTTTTGAATTTTTTTTTTTGTTGGTTTTGAATTTTTTTTTTATAATTTGCAAATTGGCTTAGAAACTTAGCCATAGGCAACCCCAAACAATTTTTTTTTGCAAATTATTAAAAAAAAAAAGAATACATGGAAAACATTCTAGCTAGGTTCATGAAGCCTACTTGAAGCTTAGTGTGATCCGATGAAGCCTCCTCCAACAACTCCTTTACGCTCCTTTAGCTTCACTCTCAACACTCACACAAATTAGCCAAACACTCAAATGACAAGTGAATGAGAAATGGAAGGGAGAGAGGTGCTTATAAAGTTTTTTTTCCCTCCAATTTTCCTTTTCCTCCACCTCATTTCCAAAAATGAAAAATATATTATATATATATATATATATATATATTTTTTTATTTTTGATAGTTTGTGGGTTTTCATGCCTGCAGGGTCTTATATGGGTCGGATGCGGGTTTCATGGGCTATTCACGGGTTTGATGTGGGTAGCCGGGTCGTATATAAAACTCGTCGGGTCTGGGTCTAGACCGTGGGTTCTATGCAGGTGACTTGGCCTAGGCATAGACCCGCCCTTACCTGTGGGTTTAATCCAAGTGGTGCTTCACTGGAAAATACAGCCCAAGAATAGTAAAAATGCAAGTAAATAGTAAGATACAACAATCTGATCCAAACTTGCATGAAATAGGGGTTCTAATCCCTCTAGGATCAAAATTGGAAAACACCCTAAACAAGATGAAACTTTTTGTAGCACTTAGGGTAGCTTAAATCATTTTCAAATGTTAATAATATGCACTTAAAACATTTCAGAAATGAAACTAGGGCTTTAAAGGGTACGAAACAACCTCTTCCACAAAACCCTAGGCAAGGAGCCTTTCTAGTCCTTGAGAAGATATTGCTATAGCAAATTTTCAGAATTGTGGAAGCACCTTCACACCCTCAAATGATGTCAGATAAACCTTGAAAACATAAAACAAGAGGGCTGTTTTTTCTTAGGTCCCTCTAGATTATTAATATGGCACATCCCAATAAAATTGTCTAGATAAAAAAATATCATATGTGAACTTTTTTCTAGACAATAAATGAAATATTTTCGACAGTTTACTTTTGATTTTGACTCTTAGATATTTTTATTTTTCTATTTTTATGGAGGTGGGTCCCTGTCCCACAAACAAGGGGATCTGATACACCAATCTGTTGTCTGGTTTGGTTGTGACCTTATAAATAAATAAAACACAAGAACTTGAATTTTGTAAAAAATGGGTTGTTGTTGTATTAGGGCTTAAGTGCCTTATTTCCACTGGGGCAATTAGAGTCAAGATGAATGCCCCTCTTAAGTTGGTTGCTCAATGCTTATGGATTAGAGCAAAGAGGTAGAATAATAGAAGTTAAATTACCTCTTTGTCTAATCAAGACAAGTAATGAAACCAAGCCCTACTACAAAGGATCTTTCAAGGGGAAAGTCGTCAAATATAAGTTCAACCATGGAATCAAATAAAATCAAATCCCTTGTTCAATAACCTCTAGGGTATGGCCCAACAAGGAGAATTAATGATTACCTCACACCATCAAAGAAAAAGTGAGAGATTTACCTAGACTTCTCCCTCTAAGTAACAAAGTTGCCTTTCAAATGGATCAATCTTGATAGCCTTGTAGTAGTCTTGAATTAATAAAATTTATTTTGAAAAATGTGGATTAGACAAGAAAAAGAGACTTCAAAGTTGACATCAAAACTTCATGAAAATATTACATTATGGCAAAAATGATCTCAACAATTGACAAAGATTCGGGAGGAAGGTGAGCTTTCTATTTATAGATAAGGCTCTCAACATCTCTCCCTCTTTTGTTCCTTAGAAAATGCCTAAGATACCTTAAAAAAGATTGAATTGTCATCCACAATAAACATGGAGACTAAGTAAGTACAAAGTTTAACTTTACATTGCTTGAAACCTTCATAAGGGAGGTGATGTCATTCTCCAAAGGGGGCAGTACCTTCAAAACAGGTCCAATAAAACCCTAAATAATGTTTATTAACCTTCAAAATATGCCTCAAATGAAGGCCCATCCCCCTACCACAACTCAAGGAATTTCCATGAAACATTAGAATAAGATAGGATAGGATAAGATAATTTTATTAATGTCCAACGAGTGGCCATAAAGCAAAGTGACGTCAAACATAAAAGGAGGGATGATTTGGCTTGAGTGTGCATTGTTTCTTTTGAAATTGACTTGAAATGAGTTGAAATAAATTTTAGATGCTTTCCAAGTGAGGAGGAGGTACAATATTCCCTTCTTTAGGATTATTGTTCACTTGATTCGACTTTATGACCTCCAACGACTACATAAAGGTAGACGACTTCTTCATTTGCTCCAAACTTAGTTTGCTTTTGTGATTTAAGGCTTAATTTGCTTTCTTTTCTCTTCGATATTGGTCCATGGGAATGTTCTTCACTTGATGTGACCCCTGCTTTGCTCATAAGATGTGCCACGTTGTGGGTCACAATTTCATTTGGAGTTTGCAATTTATTGTGTCATAAAAAAGTGGAAATATATTAAAATACATTAAAAAAAAATTCTTGTTTTATATATAGGATTAATTGTGTTTTCAAAAGTTTTTTATTATAATCTCTTTCGTGAATGCCATTCAGATTTTCCCATTTTTGTATTTATTATTTGGTATATCCCATTGGCATAATTTTCATCCTTGGTTGAACCATGAAAGATGGATGCCAATACGTTAGGCATAAATCATGTAGTATCTATTGAACAGGAAAGCCATTAAATGCAATTAAATGGAAGTTGTGGAATTTTGATGGAAATATGATGACGATTCTGATTACTTTAATATTTTGATTTACTATACAATTGTATTCTTAAGAAATGGTATGAAATCACACTAACTTTTGTATTTCTGGATTAGGTTGGCGTGGATCTGCAAGTTGTGCATTTAACTGATGAGTACTGGAAGAATGTGGTATATTTTTTCATTTAATTGGCATATATAAATTGTGAATTTGCTTAACATGCCTTTAATTGTGTGGATCTGGAAGACTGCCAATGCATTGATTGGTTCTAATACACTGAGGCATGCAAAATTTGGTTGGATTTCATTTCTTACTGCATATCTGTTTTTTTTAGAAGAATGGTTGTATTTATAGTAGCAAAATTGGTTGGCATACTAATACATCCGAATTACATTTTTTTCAAAGAAAAGTCTCAACACATTCAAAATAACATCTTCACCATCTTTAGTTTTACTTACTATACCAAAATCAAATGCTATTCCTTATTACCCCTATAAGGGTATGTTCTGACATAGACACCTAGCAACAAACATATTTTGAAATACATATAATACAAAAAATATAACTAACTCAAGAAAGTTTGAGATTAGTATTCTGTAATGTCCTCTTCTAATTAATTGCCCAAGGGAGGACAAAGTAGCCTATCCAACCTGTAGGCTATAGTCATTTATAACCGGGGAAATCTGTTATTCAATGCTAGTGGGGTAACATTGGGTAAATTGGGGTAATTGGAGGAACACTTGTGAAAGAAACCAAATTTGGGGAAAAATGGAGGGAAACTTGTTAGCCCCTTGTTGTCGCTCAGGTTGTACAGGCACAATGCGACAACTACTCAGGTTGGGGACTGTCATTTTGATCCCTGACCTATCCGTTCTAGCTGTCTCCCAACAGTAGGACATGTTGGCAACCAACGAGTCCAAGAGACACGATTGAATGGCCTAGCCACTTGGTTGAGTTAGCAAGCCTTTAGAGATTGAATTAAATTTACTTATGAGACCAGTGCCTTATGGAGTCAACTCGCTTTATATTGATTATGGACCAAATGACTGGATGAACAACCACTGCTTGAATGCTTAACTATCCTATATGCTATGCAAATCCTAAGACTTAGGTGTGATGCAAGGATATTGGTTACTTCTAATTAAATGCCTATTCTAGGTGTATCCTTCCTCTTAACTATTTTGAAGCTAGTCTCTAGAGTAGGTTGTGAGAAAGAGGCCAAGGGGAAGCAAGTAGAGACTTGATTAACGATACTTCTCCTTAGGTACTAACCACCTGGTGCCTCCAGCGCTACAGAGACTGTGGCTCTAACGACTGCAAGGTTACTGTGTTAACCACTAAAGAAGTGCTAGACTCCTCAAGCTATATGAGAAAGAGAAAGGTGACCCTATTCTCTATCAACCAAGCTTATGCTTGGAGGTAAGTTATTAAATGCAAGACTAGCTCTTAAGATGAGATGCAAGATTATTGAGTGGTTTTTGACTTAGGATTGTTAATGTTAAGTACTTCAGTTATGATTGATCTTAAATTATGACAGTAAGTACTTATCAAAACCAAAAGAGAATGCGCCAGTTTAACAAGTGCCAACAAGATACAATAGATATCCACGAAACAATATAAATCATCAATATGTTCAAGATAAAATTATCATCCACAAGAAGATATTAATCATGAAACAATGATCACAAGTAAACGAAAAATAGAGCACTGATCCAATACGTTATTCAAAATGAGGATCCAATGAAAATTAATTCAATAAAGAGACAATGCCTTTTAGAAGATGATGCCAATATTGTGATTAGATTCCTTATTGCTATCAAGAGATGCCAATGACAATTATGCTTAGATCAATATGTAAGAGACACCAACATCCAATAGAATCTTAGATTTAGTTAGGCAACCATTCAATTGGATTATGTAAATTAGGTGCTTGAGAGAGTTGGCTTATAAGCAACGTGGAAAAAGTCGAAGTCATGATTAATTCGGCAAGGGTCCAAAAGTTGAAAAACTCGTCAAAGTCGGGAGTTTTTTGAAAAAGTCGGCAAAATTAAAAAAAACACAAAATTATTCATTTTTTTAAATTTCTTTTAACATCTAGAGTATCCACAACATCAAATAAATGCATTTCCACGTAAACATGTAAAGTAAGCTAATATATAATATGTATATGAAGTTTAGTACTACATCACATATTAAAATAGTGAATCAACTCCTAAATTTTGAGTCCTGTCTGAGTCTCAACTCTCAAGAGTCAAAATATCAACAAAAAATATAATAAATGCATATCATGAGTCATCTAAAAGTCATCAAGTAATCAGTCACTGAGATCCTCTTCCCCTTTTAATTTTGTTTCCGCTAATTGTATTAAGAAATAATCTGCTTTATTCAGTGGATTTGTATCTGCTGGTTAATAAGGTGTCAGGTAGTAGTCCAATAAAAATCAACATGAGTTTCAAGGTAGATGTGAAAATTAACGCTTGTGACTCCAAGCTGCTTATTTTCTGAGAAAACAGTAGATGTCAGATTACTAACCTAGCCTTGGCATCTATTATTCAAAAACTCTTGGAGGTAAAATCCACTTCTGATACATAACCTTTCCCCAAATTTACAAGGAGTTCACCACTAAATAAGATTCCCTTTCAAAACGTGCTCTCATTGCAGGAAGGATCTTTGCTGTCACAAGATTTCACAAGTACTTTGTTCTTGTCTGAAAAATGGGTTCTTTTTTGAGGCACTGGTTTTGTTTTTTGGGACAGGTTGTTGTTATTTGATCTTCATGACCTCCTCTTTGTTGTTTCTTCTGGAAGCATTCAACAACTGTAACAATATTTTTGATGGTGTGGGGTTCTTTCTACGGAAGACTGTTGTATGCCTGTCCTTTTGGTACTTTTGTAATCTTTTGTAGGGGCAGTGGTTGTTAGAGTCTGGATCACTGAAAGCCTGGAGGCTTAGCCAATGTATACTTTGCTTTCTAACTAGAAAAATGAAGTATAAGATTTGTTTTTCCTTGGAAAACAATAACGTCTTAGCCTTAAAACTAACAGATTACAAATGAGACTACCATGCTCGCAAGAAGTATGACAAACAATACAATATAATAACTTGAAAATGCATGGATGGAAGCTTCAATTCACAGTTTTTTCACCTTTGCGGCCTCTTTATCCGCGGCCTGGGAAGGGAGGCAGACTTTTTGGGTCGACTCCCGATTTATAAGGAAAAAATCGCGATTTTTCCCTTTGTGAAAAAGTCGCCAAAAGGTCGGGGGATTAAATCGTTTAGTTCAAAAAATCGCGTTTTTAGGGTTAAATCGGGATTTTTTGCAGACTTTTTCCACACTGCTTATAAGTGCAAACTTGAAATTTATACAACTTACAAGAAACAATCAAAGTGTTAGTGTCTTCTTAGCAACAAGACACTTCAGCAATTGTCAAATGCTTTAGCAACTTAATATAAATAATGCCTTTCCATAATGAGCGATTACTATCACTAGATCTTGAAACCATAAAATTCCTTTTTTCGCTTGAGATTATGACAGCAGTATGTTACTTGTGTTTTAGAGCATTTTTAGGTGCAAAATGAGATCTGTTGTCGCGCGGATTGGCACGGCAACGCTCAGACCGGGGGCTGTCACTTTGATCCCCGATCCCTCCGTTTAAGCCTGTCTCCCGCGGCTAAGGGGGGTAGACCCTGAGAGATGATGAAGACCAACTGTCGACCAGTTGGTTGGGAGACACGAGACACGATTAAGATAAGCACTAAATTGATTTGATCAGTGAGCAGACCAGTGCCTTGAGAGATCATTATTAAGACGATTACTTGTTAAATGACATAGAAACGTGAAACGTGAACAGCAGTCTTTTGTCATTAGCTAAATCATAGTGTTCTTAGAATGACCCAAATGATATCCAGCAACTAAAGATTTAAGAAAGATGAATGCATGAAACCACCACGAGTTATAAACCATTAACTAGATATCATATTCGTATCTCGACTTGAAACTTCAGATCTCAGCGTGAAAGATATAACATGAAAGCAACTGAATCTGGCAACAAAAGTAATTTTTTATTTTTTATATTTTTTATGATGAAGACAAATGCTTTAAATGAAAGGAGAGAATTTGTTTTGATTTTCAAAATAGAAACGAAGCTAAGAGACCAGGGTACTTCCCTCTTGAGTAAATCCTTTTTTTTGGTGTCTTAAGAGCTTGATGGCTTGAACAGCATGTGGGATCCTTGGTATCCTGGGAGATGACTATTCCCGTCGAAGAAGTCCTCGCCCTCCAATAGAGCTGGCAAACCTGTCGCTTGAGAACACAGAAAACACTTGCAAACGAATTGTTAGTGCAAAAAGGAACTTGGCATATAGAGACCAAGTTGAGCTTGTCATTCAACCGAGAATGGACAAGCTACAACAAGGGTACAAGAT
>APFE030838118.1:0-18368 GCA_000404065.3 Pinus taeda | reverse complement strand
TAAATTAATTAAACCAGTTTGCAGTTCCACAAAGGAACAAACCGACTTATGAAAGCCTCGGTCGACCTGTACCTATGTTCTCCACTGGGGATTCAAGCGCTTTGTTCATTTTTGTAAACCCCGCATACTGGAGAAAGTGCTCCTATTCTTCAGAGCTTGTCATGCTTAGTTCTGGTCTTTGATGGTGGACAGAGATCAGGCACTTCAAAGTCTAGGCATCCACCTGGCGACTCCACTTCAATTTCAATCAAAGGCTCCATTGAGGAACGAACCAATTTTACAGCCAAATAGTCCATGTTCCCAAGTATTAACTATGAGAGAGAATGACCGAGTTCCATGTTCCCAAGTATTAACAGTGAGAGAGAATGACTGAGTTCTGGGAAGATCTTCCATTTGATGAAGCTTTAGATGAATTCAGAAAAATTTTAACAGAATTTGAGCTTAACGAAGAATTTTTCAGAGCAGTATTGTCAAAAACAACAGGCAGCCAGAATAAACTGTTCCTTGAGTTAGTTGTTGAAAAATATGAGAATGAAATTAAATTCTTGGAAGCTCAGATACAATCATACAATTTCCGTGACCCTAAAGAATTTTACCAAAATCTTCCTCCCCCAGTCCACAGGGAAATAGTGTTATCTCTTGAATTACAGATTGAGTATGATCTGGGTTTCAAGGCAAAGACAGAAGGATTAGCCGCTAGGCTTATCACCGAAGATGCAACTAATCCATCTGACCAAGAAGACCCATAATCATGCCGAAGTCTTCCTTCCCTAACTCAGGAGGAAATACTGCTACTTGCTGACTTACAGATTCTGTATGATTCGATTTTCAAGGCAAAGGCAGAAGGATTAGCTGCTAGGCTTATTACCAAAGACGCAACTACTCCATCTGACCCAGAAGACCCAGAATCCTGCTGAAGTCTTCCTTCCCTAAGTCAGGAGGAAATACTGCTACCTGCTGACTTACAGATTCTGTATGATTCTATTTTTAAGACAGAGACGTAAGGGTTAGCTGCTAGGCTTACCACCGAGGATGCAGCCACTCCATCTGACCAAGAAGACACAAAAGAAATTCTCCCACATGATGATTTTATTGATCCTATTGCAGACTACATGGAACTTCTGCTTGACGCAAGTTCTTTAGCATGCATTCTCAGTGAAGACCAAATACGTCAACATCAACCATTATATGCCACAACTTTGATTATGAGGGCACATAACCGAATGATGCGTTTAAGTTCAGAGACCATCAGTCAGCAAGTTCATCTTGTTTTTTAGTTGCTTAAGTGGCTGCATTGGTTATTTGATCTCACCTAACGGAAAAGTAAGTGCTGGTTACGGTAGGTAGGTAGGAGAAATAAGGCAGCCGGAGAAGACGATTTTGCAGAAAACAACAACAACTAAGACTAAGGCATTCTGACCTGCTGTTCTTGGCTCCTCACAAGGAGAAGCCATCCCCAAGTGGAGCCACTATTAGCTTCCTCCTGCAGCAGGTTATTCATATTTCATGATTGACATTTTTACAGGCCAAATATGTCGTACTTTGCATTCTGCAATGCTCCATATTTGCTTAACAGTCTCCAAGCGTAGAAGGCTACTCCAAGTTCATTCAATTTCCTTCCAGATTTTTGAAAGATTTATCCCGGTATCGCCAATTTTCAGTTAAAGGGAGGTCCAAACAGCTTAATCTTGGTCTCCCTAGGTTCAAATTTCCTGTTTTAGAATATAGAGAATGTAAATCTGTCCAAACAACTTAATCTTGGCAGATTCTTAGATAGGTAGAGAAGCAGAGGAGCCCAACAGCTTAATCTGGGCCCTTGGAAGAAATAAGGGTAGTATGTAGATAGGAAAGCATCAAAAGAAAAATTAATGATGTGTTTGCAAGTCTAAGTGCACCCAAATCAAAAGAAGAAGAAATGCTAGGTAAGTAGGCTGGGTAGGTAGTTCTAAGGTTGCTGAATCCTAATTGCTGATCCGTTCCAGATTTTCAGGTGTCATGTCACTCAGGACACAATCAGCAGGCAGTTCTATGCGAGAAACTCAAAAGAGGTATAACTAACTCCCCTTCTCCGCTTTCCCCAATCATTAACTAACTTCCCCAAAAGAGGTCAAGATCTACTTGATACCTCTTAAGTTTCATCATTTTCATAACAGTAACTCGAGTAAAGAGCTCCTTTACTCAAAGATGTTCCATACTTTCTCTAAAGAATGGTTCTACCCCCTTGTAACACCCTAAGGTCTCCTTAACTTAGCGCTTTCTTACCACCTCCATATTAACCACTAACATTATTATTTAACTCCCTATTGTTCCCGTCCCCCTACTAATATTAAGTAAATCTTCCCCTATGTATTATCCCTCCCCCTGCTTGAAAAATAACCATAAGTACCCCCCAGGAATTGCTCAGTTTACCTGTAACTTAGCAAAAACCCTCAACCTTCAAACTATCTTCCAGATACAATGGACTCCTTCCAGAGTATAAAACCCCTCTGAGGTCATCGGACCCCTTCCGAAACCTCAAATGCCCTTCACACCCACTTACTTACTCTTTCCGCCCAAAACTTACACTCCGCAGACCCTTAAAAGCCAGATCGCATCGCAAGATCGCAGTTTCCTCTCCATGCAAGTTATGATCCATCCGTCACCACCCGACGCGATATCGCGATATCGGCGGTCGGCGGTCGCAAGCGCCAAATGTCCAACTCAAACACCCTCCGTTCACCGCCGATGCGATATCGCGATCGCGTCGGAGCTAGTTCATCGCATCGCCTTCAGTATCAGCACCTCGCCATGTCATTCTGTACCAGGGACCCACCATAGCTGACGTCATTCGCCGTACAGCCGACGTCATGCTGACGTCAGCAACCAGAAAGCCGAAACTTCACGCAGGAAGAAAAATCGCACTTCGGAGCTCCAGAACAAGAAACATAGGCAATTTTCGATGCGCGATTAGCGCGAAGCACTAATCGTGCATCGCTACGGGAAATAGGTCGTTTCGAGGAATATTTGGGGAATATTTTGATTCCTTAGCCCGTTGTACGCCGAAAAAGCCTGAAAATCGCCCGATCGTGCCAAAGAGATCCGGTTTAAAGACAACAGCAGATCAATGACAGAGTTTAAAGTGTATCAGATCAAATCGTTAGGCATCAAGCGTGTCAAAGAGTATCAGTAGATGGCGGAAGCCATCAATGTAGCGGCAAAGAGTATCAGTGAAAATCTTGAGCAGCGGCCCGAAGCAGGAGAACATTTAATACCTTCCAGCAGATTCAAAGAAAGAGGGCGAAGCCACTCTAAGCCCTCAAATAATAATTATTGCACATTTAACTCACACCAGAGCAGAAATACAGTTCCCAAAGCGCAATCATTCCAGCAGCACCGCATCTAGCCTCCAAGGGCCACACTATCACCTTTTCTGATTCAGCTGCCCCTAGCGCAGCCAAAAATATTTACTTGGATTTAATTCCAGCAACACTTAGATTTTTGAAAATTTTTCTAGTATACCTGTTTAGGTCAGTTGTAATGAATGTCTTTCCGATATTTTGCTTATAAATACCACCCTGAACAATGTTGTGAGGGGTTTGTTGGTTGGTAGTAGTTGGTTAGTTTCCTTCCCAGCATTTTCACTGAGCAGAGACCCGCACTGTAACTGTCATATTTTCTATAATCAAAGATTGCTGAAAGCATGGATTGCGAAACTACTTGATGTTTTCTCTTGGCCAAGGAATGATTACAGAATTCTTGTGCTTCTACATGATTCAATAAGTGTTTCTCTCCTCTGTTAAATTTTATATTTTTAACCACTGTTCTGCCTTCTAAATTGCAGGAAAAAAGAATAGCTTAAGATTTGTTTCACTACACCTTAAGTTCAATTTCTGCATTTTTCGATGTTTTCTTCCGAAATAGCTATGAGCATGTATACTTAAATGATCTTGTTTCCGTTGTTTCTTTCACATATGAATGCATGTTTAGGAATTCTTAACTACTCCTGGATCCCATTCATCCATTTCCCCCATTTTTCGGCATGATGAAATGATTCTCCTTTGCCTTTCATCCCTGATTTTCATTCCGTACTTTCAGTAGATTGATAATTGTATCCTGTGTGGCTATCCCGCTCCATAATTCCCCTGTGACCAAGAAAACGAAATAGCAAGCCTCAATCCGTGACTCCATGCCCAATGGTTCGAAACTTATCACACCTTACCTTGCCTCTTTGTTTGAGAATCCTACCTTCCATCCAATCACAAACAAAACTCCCTTGAAGCCAAAAAGCTAGCCTAAAATCATCAACAAAAGTTGAGTCATAAAGAGAGAGCCCTCTTTGATTGCAGGTGGGCTAGAACCTGCAATCCAAAGATTGGTTTGTGGTTACCTCGGCCGTATCCCTATAAGGAGCCTAGGGACAACCTGAGTGATAACACATTCCACCAGACCCTAATGAGCTAGGTTCCAATGTGGAAAAATAACAAACCCTATATTACCAAAACTTCAAAGGTTCTGTGATTTCAGACCTTATCATTCCATCCTAACAAGTTAAGATTTCCCGATGATACCAAAATCCCAAATATGAAATCATCAATAAAGACTTTAACTAGCATTTCACAATATCCCTAGTTAGTTTAGGGTTTTAAACATTCACAATAGCATACCCTTCGGTTATGGTTTTCTAAAACTTGTCTAGGGTTCTACCAAATCATATTAGAGCGGGGTGGGTATATTTATCAAGAGACAAATTACCCAAACAAGAATCACTAGGATTCAATACTACTAGTCATAACAAGGTTAATAATAGATCATCAAATGAATAATATTTTTAATCAATGACTTCAAAGCATACCTTTGTTTCTTGACTAACCTTGTCTTGAGAGATCCTCCTTCTTGCGGATATTTTCCCTAATCAATAGAGGAAGAATGGTGATTAGTATTTAACATAATCAAAACTAAAAGAATGAATGAGCCCAAAACTGAAAAGACATGCGATACTTATCTATTTCCAATACAATCTTGTTAATGGCCAAGAGATCATCCCTAAGTCTAGTTATCTTCACAAAGAAGGTTTCCACAATATCTTCTTTAGTCATCTTCTTAGTCCTCAGCTCATTCTTCAAACTTGTTACTTGACCAATGTTACTAATAGTGAATAACTTTGACAAGGCTTCATACATCTCATGAGCATGATCGATGTTAGCTATGAATGGGACAAGACTGTCTTTTATCCCTTCTACCATCAGAGTCATAGCCACCAATTCTATATCCCTGAATTTCGCTTTGTCGACATCACTGGCTTCTTTTGTATGATTCTTTACATTTCCTTTAGCCAAGTCTAACACCCTGTTATTCTCGAGGATTAGGTCAATCGTGTTCTTCTAGGGTTTGAAGTTAGATGCTCCTTCAAGCTTGATCTCCCCCTTGATAGAGTTAGACATCTTCCTTGAATATGATAGTCTCCTTCCCTGAGATAGTGCCTATGAATGGATCTGCATTATTCTTTTTTCTTCACCAAAGCTCTGATACTCACATC
This sequence comes from Pinus taeda, assembly GCA_000404065.3. NCBI lineage: Eukaryota > Viridiplantae > Streptophyta > Pinopsida > Pinales > Pinaceae > Pinus > Pinus taeda. The sequence goes on along the minus strand of APFE030838118.1, from coordinate 12,853 downwards.
AGTTAGAGCAATCCGGTGAACATGGCGTTGATTGGAACGGACATGTTGGAAGAGATGGAGCAAGAAATGCATGTAATCAAGAAGAATCTAAAGGGAGAACATGATAGGCAGAAGAGCTATGCAAATCAGAACATAATGTTTAAGGAGTTTCAGGTTGGGGAACATGTGTACTAACGCATCAAACCGAAGAAGAGCTCCTTGCGGATTGGATCATGTGCCAAGTTGGCGCAACAATTTTGTGGACCTTTTGAAATTATTTAGAGGATCAGACCAGTAGCATATCAAATTGCAAAACCTCTGACAGTGAAAGTCCATGATGTTTTCCATGTGTCATTTCTTAAGAAGTATGTTAAATATGTTGATCATGTGATTCAATAGTCTGTATTGCAAGTGGAGTCAAAAGGATAATTCTATCTTGAACCACAGTGTATATTACAAATAAAAATGCTCATGCTCCAGGACCGAGCAGTCGAGCAGTTGAAAGTGTAGTGGAAGAACTTTGGGCGCAATGAAGCTATATGGGAGATGACAAATCAAAGGTGGGCTATGTATCCTTCATTGTTTGTCGGTTGAGGCAAAGTAGTTTTGGTATGATGTTTGGTATATGATTTTTCATATGTTTGGGTGATGTTTTGATATATGTACATATGTATGTGGATGTAAATGCCACAACGAGCTAAGTTGTAAAGGTACAATAAGAGGTATGGGTTTCATGTTATTATGATGCTATGTTGTCATGTTGGTTTACTTATCAGCAAGGCGATCATTGTAAATACTACAACGAGCTAAGTTATAAATCTCCATGGGAGTATGTTTTCTTTTTAGTGGTTTTGCTGAGGTATAGGTGTGGTTGAGCACCAAGGACAAAGTCCCCCAGGGGGGGGGAGGCGTTGTACCAACCCTGGTGAAAACTCCATGTAATAAAAGTTAATAAAGGAAAAATAATAACCAAGGTTGATAGGAAACTTATTCCAAGCTGAATGTTGGGAAAAAAATCCTAGTGTGGGTGTTCATTGGTTTATTATGGCTAAGGAAATTGGCAAAGGCTTTGGAAAGGAAAAATTGACATTTTTGGCACATTTATTTATGAAAATAATGGAAATTAGGAGAAAAGGAAGGTGAAAGGTCACGGATTACATGTAAGGAGGAAAATGAAGGAAAATAATGGAAAACGAAGAAAATAGAGGCCTCATTAATAAAAATGCTTTTGAGGACTAGTTGCTACCTTTTGTCAGTTCAGTTTTGGAGCTCTCTCTCTCCCCCACTCTTGGACGCTTGCGTTTTCTTGGAGCACTTTGGTATTGGATCAAGAAAGGAAAAGAAGACAAGAGGAAGGAAGGAGTAAACAAGGAAGAGTAAGATCATGTCCCTATAGCAGGATTCTTTGCAGGTATCAATTTGCATGTGTGATTTCCTTGCTATATTGGGCATGCATGGTATTGCATGTGGTTCTTTGTTGTCATGGCATGTGTTTTTATAGGTGTGGCAGTGTTTTCAACCTAGCCTTGCCATTTTCAGATAGCCATGGTGTGACGGGGTTCTCATATTTTCGTTGAGCTGGATTTCTTGACGGATTTTTAGCTGAGTGAGGTGGATCTCCAAAAGAAAGAAAACATGGCCTAGTGATCCCTAAACCATACTGTGGATTGTGGTAAAGCTACTGGCCTAGTGACCCCTGAACTAGACTGTGGGTTACGGTAAAGACAAGTATTGTGTGCCTCGGTGTGCCTAGGAATCCTTGACCAGTTAATGGAGGGATATACGGTAAATCCTAGAGCTGGTTGCCCTTGATTATGCCTAGGAATCCTTACCAGTGAATGACAGGATATACAGTAAAAACTAGAGGGTGGAGTCTCGGTTGGGTCTTAGTGATCTAATGTGAATTGCGGTAAATCATATAGACTAGGAGACATGGAAATTATTCATGGTGTAGGAGGAGAAATTTGGTGGCATCCATCCTTGTTTTATGGCCTAGTGATCCAAGATGGATTATGTATAGCTTTGTTCTATTGATGAGGGTGATGTGGTGTAGCCTTGGGAAGCCCTGGTTGAGTTTGGTTTTAAGTCTCACATTCATGATTGGAATATGGCACGGGGGTGATTGGCTAAAAGGAAAATTTGGTTCAGTCAATCTACGGTTGGGTGGTTTATGGAAGTCCTAAACCTAGTTGGCCTTTGCATCAGTAATATGAGGTTATTTCACCTTGTTAATTCATGAGTATTATAATGGTTTATATGTGGATTATATGGTTGTTAATTCCTTGGTATTTTTGTTGTTATTATGTTGGTTATGAACATGTATTATGATAGTGTATTTGTATGTCTCTCATCATGTTTTTACTTGCAAATGAATGAACAATGTATCTATGGCCTAATAGATGAAATTGCAACTAATGTGTTGAGGCATCAATGCTTCTTAGTGATTCTCAAATAAGTATGAGACCCCTATGCTCAGTTTTGCTGTTAAGACCTGTAGCATTCATTTTTGTGACATGTTTGACAAAATTCCTCTCATGGCTTGTACGGGTCCATTCTAGTCCTTGTTGATGTTTTTACAAATGTATCTTTGTTCCAATGTGAAATTTCATTTATGATCCCGTCATTGATTTTTGGGCGGCGACTTGGGATCTAGCCCTCAAAAAGTGGTAGAAATATCGAAGTTGTAGGCACAACACTGGGGAAAAAAGTCCCTATAAGCTCCCTTGCCCTTGTTGTGGGAGCTTCTAGAGCCTCCCAAGTGCACCCTTGTCCATATCAAGGGAGCATCCAGGGGTTTGATTCACTAAAATGTTAGTTGGTCTCAAGGCTGGTTCCCTGAGTAGTTAGGATGGCTCCTGGGAGTTTTGTTGCTAATGTGGAAGGTTTTTATGGTGTGTTTCCGTCAATTCTACTTACTTAAGGTGAATTAGGAGGTTGAATCCCATGATAGTGTCCTCTCATCACATATTTACCCTGGTTGGTCAGTTACTTGGGTAGATGTGGGATGAGGGTGTTATAGAATTGACTTAACCAAGTTTACATGTCATGAATGCATATCTAAACAAAGAGATATGCAACTTACTCGAGAATCATAAAGAAGGTATAATGCCCTCTCAATATAGCTGAAATAACATCTATTAGGTCATCCATTCAATAAACATTCATTTACCAATCAAATCATGATAAGAACCATAACTTGAATATGTCATGAAACCATTCTTATAACCAACATATAATTAGAATAATAACAATGATACAACAAACAACCATCAAAGCCACATCATAAAAAGTACATTTAATCATAAAATACAAGAGGAAATTAGATCTTACTAACACATGCAAAAGCCAACCAAGTCAAGGACTTCCACATACCACATGACCATAGATTGGGTTGAACCAAATCTTTATTTCAGCCAATCACCCACATGCCATATTCCAAGGATGAATGTGGTATCTCATGGGATAAACCAATCCATAAACAATCAAGGGAATCTATAGGTTAAACCAATTCCACCCTCAACCTACTTTGATCTCACCTAAACCGCTCCTGAGATCACAAAACCAAACCAGGCTTGAATCCCTTCACCATCACTTAAGGAATTTTCCAATCTCCACCCACCTATTTAGGGCTTCCTGGAGAAAACCATCTCCACCCCCGACCCTTGGGATTTTCCTGAGACCACCTCACCTAAATCCAAAACCTTTCAGCAATCCAAAACCCAACCAAAGATGAATCCCATCACACCATGGCTATCCAAAAATTGAAAGGCAAGGCTGAAACCATTGTTAAACCAAAAAAAACCCATGCCAATGACAACAAATGAACCAAATACACACAAGCATGTACCATGCATTCCAAACCAACTAGGAAATCATACATGCAACTGGTTACCTGCAAGTATTCTCATCGAAGCCACGTGATCCAACTCTTTTGTGCTTGTCCTTTGCTTTGCCTTTCCCTTCCTTTACTTGCTTTCTTGCTTTCTCCTCTTGATTATCTTCTTATCTTTGAAACCAATTCAAAAACTGAACTGAAAAAAGGTTGTGAACTGATCCTCAGAAGCCTTTTTTATTATTGATGCCTCTAATTTCTTCATTTCCTTCTATTTTCCTTCAATTTCCTCCTCACATGAAACTTGCGACCTTTCACCTTCTTTTTATCTTAATTTCCTTTGTTTTCATAAATAAAATGCCAAAAATGTTTTATTTCCTTTTCAAGTCCTTTTACCAATGCCTTTGCCAATTTCCCCTTAGCCATAATAACCAACATGAACACCCACTAGGATGTTTTACCCAAAATTCATCTTGGAATATGTGTCCCATGACCTTGGTCTTATTTTTCATTTATTAATTTTATTACATGAACTTTTAACCCGAGGATGTTATAGGCCCTTCCCCATTAGGGGAACACCATCCTCAGTGTTCTATGACACATACAACCAACAAAACTGGTAGAAACCAAAACACACTAGCCATGGAGCTTTATAACTTAGCTCGATGCAATATTTACATTGACCTCCTACTTAATATGTGGCAATCATACCGTTTATTAGAGCTTTATAACACAACTCATTGAGTTATGTACAATAAAAACCACATATACTTATGCACATTTGGTTCAACCAAGAAATAAACATACCATTTGTAGAGCTTTAACGATCCAACTCGATACAAAATTCACAATAATAGACACATATGCACATATTCTCAACCAACAAATAAAAGGATACAATGCCTTCATCCACAACAAGGGAATCCAAAGGATCACACCTCACCCCTCAAAGTAATACTAGGATTCACCTCCTTCCCAGGAATTCCAGAATCCACTGCCAAAGTCAAACTTGCATCCAATGTCTAGTGATATGATTCTTGCACTGTATGTTCTCTCAGTGAATAGTTAACGACTCATTGTTCCATGGGGCACTCCCAATGTGCATTTGATTCCATCTGGAAATGTTAATGACAAAATATATATATATATATATATTCCCCTGTATTCTCTTCTCTGGTACACAGTCCCTCGGGAAATACGGCCACCCCCTTCCGTCTAGTCGCTCACCTTCCAAGTTCCCTGCCATCCCCTTTCCCAGGAGATCCATCCCTTAGCAAGGTTTCCTCGTAGTGGAAGTTCCAAAAACCAAGGCATGTCCCTGCCTCAAAACCATAATACCGGTTAGAATATGATCATGGAAACCAATGGACACTATTGGGTACCAGTGTCCCATAATGGCACTGCTCCTAAAGTGCTTTACGAACATATTAATGCTTGTTCCAATTCCTTTCATTGTTGCTGCTAATTCTTGCAGTCGGTTCCATCCACCAAATCGAGCATCTCCCTGCTTTCATAAACCAAGCACATAGTTTTCATTATACTGAAAAGAATTGAAATAAATTCAAATCATAACTCATTGGTGGTTTGTCAATACGGTACACTTGCAATTATGTTTACTTCCTGTCACAACAAGTCAAACTAACTCTTTGATCAAATCATCTTACATAGACATATCACATTCAGTTAGCTCAAAAGGAAACCAATATAAATCAAAATCCTAGATTACATGTAACCATCATAAACTAAAATCATAAATCACATGCATAATTAAACTAAAACAAAATACTTATCTTCCAAATGGTTCTTTGTTTCTGCCTTTGTTCTTTGTGCTCTTCGTACACACACTGAATTGGTTGCCAAACCCCATAAGCACCTAGTGTCATCTCTTTAAGCAACAAGGGAATCCAAAGACTAAACTACCTCCTCCCTCAATATTAACAACAAGAGTATCTCGAGACTAAACCACCTCAACCCTTAATATCAACAACAAGGGCTTCCAGAAACTAAACCACCTCAAGCCTCAGTAGCAACAAGGGTATCCCAATATTAAACCACCTCAACCCTCAATATCAACAAAAAGGGAACCCAAAGACTAAACTTCCTCAAACTTCAATAGAGACAAGGATATCTCGAGACTAAATCACCTCAACCCTCAATATAAAAAACAAGGGAATCTAGAGACTAAACTGCGTCAACCCTTGATAGCAATAAGGGTATCCCGAGACTAAACCACCTTAACCCTTAATATCAACAAAAAGGGAATCCAAAGACTAAACCACCTCAACCCTCAATAGAAACAAGGGTATCCCGAGAATCAACTGCCCCAACCCTCAATATCAACAACAAGGGCCCAAAAAATTCCATACCTGCTTGTCCCATCACGATGTACAAGACATACACATACACAGTGTACAACACAACACATACACCTACACTCAGTGTACAACACAACACATACACCTACACCCAATTTATAACAAAACATATACACCTACACCTAGTGTACAACACCACACATATAGATACACCTGGTGTACAACATGACACATATACCTACACTCAATGTTCCACACCACACATACACAAACACGTCATATAATATCACAAATAAGCATGTCACGATACAACGAATACATAATACACATAACACAATATCACATGTACATAACACTACCTACACAACATGAACACATCACCACATGCACACAACACCACTTGTATCACATGTATACATCACCACCTGCACAACGTGTACACAACACCACCTGCACAATGTGTATACAACACCACATGTACGCAACACTACCTGCACAATTTGTACACAACACCACGCGCACACAGCACCACGTGTAAAACATGTACACAATGCCACATACACACAACACCTCATATATAACATGCACATAATCCCACATGTAAACAAAAACGCATGTGGAACATGTACTCAACACCATATGTACACAACACCACATATACAACATGTACATAGCACCATATGTACAAAGTAATGCATATACAAACTGTATACAATACTAGTACTACACATATGGAGACCACACCATCTCTGCTAAGAAACCTTGCTTGTAGTGTCCTCCATTATCCATGCTTATCCAAGCGTGCTGCAGATTGCACTGCTTTCATTATGATGATATATCCCTCAAAACTACCTGCTATAACATAGACATAGACATAAGCACATAATATCAAATCATATACACATGATACTAACCTCAGAGATTTTTCAGGGCTACTCTTCCCATTTGATTCCTCCTGAAACCAAGGACCTCTTTATGTCATTCACTTGCATAAGCAATCATTCCTCCATAAGAATGATCCCTGGTGACCACGCAAGTTTCAAGTTAATCTTCAAATCCAACTCGATGCAATATTCACAACAATATACACATATGCACATTTTCTCAACCAACAAAAAAAGGATATGATGCATGCATCCACAACAAAGGAATCCAAAGGATCACACTTCCACCCTGAAAGTAATACTAGGATTCACCTCCTTCCTAGGAAGTCCAGAATCCACTTCCAAAGTAAAATTTGCATCCAATATACAATGCTATGATCCTTACGCTGAGTGTTCTCTTAGTGAAATTTACAGACTCATTATTCTAGGGTGCACTCCCAATGTACATCTGATTCCATATGGAAACACTAATGACAGAAACAAATGTATTCACTAACATTCCCTTCTCTGCTACACAGTCCCTCGGGAAATCTAGTCAACCATCCCTTCTGTGCAGTAACTCACCTTCCAAGTTCCCCGACATTCCCTTTCCAGGGTGATCCATCCCTTGGAAAGGTTTCCTCACATTGGAAGGTCCAAAAACCAAGGCATAGCCCTGCATAAAATCCATCATACAAGTCATAGCATGCTCATGGAAATCAATGGACACTAGTGGGTACCAATGTCCCATAATGACCCTGCTCCTAAAGTCCTTTACCGACATACTACTACTTGTTCCAATTCCTTTCATTGATACTACTAATTCTTACAGTCAGTTCCAACCACCCAAACCAGGCCTATCCCTACTTTCATGTACCAAGCGCATAATTGTCATTAGACTAACAGGAATTGAAATAAATTCGAATCATACCTCATTGGTGGTCCATCAATAAGGTACCCTTGCAATTCTGTTTACTTTTTGTCACAATAAGTCAAACTAGCTCTTTGATCAAATCATCATGTATAAACATATCACATCTGGTTAGCTCAAAACACAACCATTATAAATCAAAATCACATATCACATGTAACCACCATAAATAAAAATCATAGATCACATGCATAATTAAACTAAAATAAAATACTTATCTTTCAAATGATTCTTTGCTTCTGCCTTTATTCATTGTCCTCTTTGTACACACATTGAATCAGTTGCCAAACTCAGCAACCCCCTAGTGCCTTCTCTTTAAGAAACAAGGGAATTCAGAGACTAAACCACCTCCTCCCTCAATATCAACAACAAGAGTATCCCGAGACTAAACCATCTCAACCCTCAATATCAATAACAAGGGCATCCAGAGACTAAACTGCTTCAACCCTCAATAACAACAAGGGTATCCTGAGACTAAACTGCCTCAATCCTCAATATCAACAACAAGGGCATCCAGAGACTAAACAACCTCAAACCTACAATAGCAACAAAGGTATCCCAAGACTAAACCGCCTCAACCCTCAATAACAACAAGCGTATCCAGAGACTAAACCACTTTAACCCTCAATCTCAATAACAATAACAAGGCATCTATAGACTAAACTAGATCAACCCTCAATAACAACAAGGGTATCCCGAGACTAAACGACTTTAACCCTCAATATCAACAACAAGGGCCCAAACAATCCCATACCTGCTTGTCCCATCACATTGTACAAAACATACACATAAATAGTGTACAACACAACACATACACCTACACTCGGTGTACAACACCACACATACACATACACATAGTACAATACCACAAATACAAATGTCACGATAAAACGAATACATAATACACATAGCACAATACCACATGTACATAACACTACCTGCACAATGTGTACACATCACCACATGCATGCAACACCACATGTACACATCAACACCTGCACAACGTGTACACAACATCACATGTACACATCACCACCTTTACAATTGTACAGAATACCATATGTACAAAACACCACCTGCATAGTGTGTACACATCACCACACACACGCATCACCATGTGTACAACATGTACACAACATCACACACACACACAACACCTCATGTACAACTTGTACATAGCACCACATGTTCACAACACCGCATGTACAACATGTACTCATAACCATATGTACATAGCGCCTCGTATACAGCATGTACATAGCACCATATGTACACAATACCACATTTACAACATGTACACAACACCAGTACTGCACATCTGAAGACCACAATGTCTCTACCAAGCAACCTTGCTTCTAGTGTCTCTCCATTATCTATGCTTATCCTAACATGTTGCAGATCGCATCCCCATGGGTTCCCAATGATACCAAGGGAAAGCTCAACCTAAGCCTTCTCAAGATCTCATGGCAACCTCTTTTGCAATGTAATCCCTACATAATACTTCCATAAACACAAAACTCTTAATGCATAAATAAACATAACAATATACTCGTTACCTTACCTTGTTGTGCCAAGCACGTTGCCTTGTAACTAAATACCTCCATGCCATCTCTCAAGGGGCTTCAATTCCCTTGATGGATCCAACTGTAACTTGAAATCAATTGTTATACCTCTCAAATATATGTTCAAGAGTATAGCACATATCCACATAATGTCAGACAAAATGAAGGCTAAGAAGGCTTCATGTATTCTTGCAAGCACTCATTTGTTTGGAATTTCGGTCTCCAAACATAGCCCAAGGAATCCTCACCTAATTCTTTTCTTTTACATTTTACCTTGCAGAAATTGAGTCTTATTATGTCTTGTCAGATTACCCAGTTTTTAGTTCTATAAACAAATCAATTGTTACCTTGTGACGCTAATGCCAAACATGTTTCCCTACAACTATTCACATATGTTAGCCACATGCTCTAAAGATCAAGACATTGTATCTATTAAGTTGAAAGCAACCTTTACCAAGACTAGGAGCCACATGATAATTTGCAATTAACTCATAACCATCAGTCATAATACTAAATCTAGAACCCACTTCCACTCAAATTCATATCAGTTGTCTCAGCACATATTATGTTAGTACAATCATCTTAAAAGAAGATCATTACTTCATGCAATATTATAGATATATTTCATGAATCAAACATTCAATCAACCCATACTGTTAGGCCCCTATACTACTAGTGTAACCCCTTATTTTTATTAGTACAACCCACTTATTATATTGACGTACCCATGTAGTGCCAATATTGTTACTATTGTGCCCCATAGAAGCCCACTATTGTTATTATTGTGCCCTTACATTATTATTCTTATGTAGGCTCTGATTATGTTATGACCCCTTAGACTCCTATATATAGAGAGGATGTCTTTTTATTTGAATCATCCCAGAATTGTTCATTTATGTAATGTAAAGGAGGTTTCCCCCTCGAAGAAGCTGAATTCAAAGGCGTTGATCTATATTTTCTATCTTTTCTTGAGCTGGTTTCATAACACATACACATACCATGTTAGAATAACCAAGTAGATGACATAATCAAACTCATACCTCAATGTATCTCAGGAAAGGCTATCACATCTGCACAAGTCAGTCCAAATTAATATGACACAATATCACAAATATATCAACTCATACCTGAATATCATAACGGTAACCATGCACATAGGTCAATCCATATTAGGACCATAGATTAGGCTTAACCAAATATTTATTTTAGCCAATCACCCTCGTATCATATTCCAATCATGAATGTGGGTTCTCATGGGATAAACCAATCCATAAACAACCAAGGGAATACATAGGTTAAACCACCTCCACCCTCACCCTATCCTGATCTCACCTAAACTAGTCCTAAGATCACAAAAAAAAACCAAACTTGGATGCCTTAGAATTCTTTAACCATCCCTTGAGGAATTTCTTGTCTCTACCCACCTATTAAGGGATTCCCAAAGAAAACCATCTCCACCCCCAACCCTTGGGATTTTCTTGAGACCACCTCACCTGGATCCAAAACCTTTTGGCAATCCAAAGCTTAACTAAGGATGAATCCCATCACATCATGGCTATCTGGAAATTGCAAGCCAAGGCTGAAACAAATGTCAAACCCAACAAAACCCATGCAAATGATAGCAAATGAACCAATTACACACACACATGCCAAAACTAGCTAGGAAATCATACATGCAAACTGTTACCCGCAAATATTCCTACCGAATCCGCTTTATCCAACTCTTCCTTGCTTTTTGTTGTCCTTCTTTGTCTTCCTTTACTTGCTTGCTTGCTTTCTCCTCTTGATTCTCTTCTCCTCTATAAAATCAATTCCAAAACCAAACTGACAAAAGGCTGTGAACTAATCCTCAAAAGCCTTTTTATTATTGATGCCTCTAATTTCTTCATTTTCCCTCCATTTTCCTTTAATTTTCTCCTTACATGCCACGTATGACCTTTCACCTTCCTTTTCTCCTAATTTCCTTTATTTTCATAAATAAAATGCCAATAATGCCTTTTTTATTTTCAATGCCTTTGTCAATTTTGCCTTAGCCATAATAACCAAAATGAACACCCACTAGGATGTTTTTCCCAACATTCATCTTGGAATACATGTCCCATGACCTTGTCCTTATTTTGCATTTATTTACTTTATTACATGAACTTTTAACCAGGGGTTGCTACATTATTGGAGCTAAATCCTGAACATAAAAAAGAAACGGTTTTCCACTTTGGGATTTTGCAAAAATTTGGAAGAGCTTCATCGGATCATGATTTTCCTTGCGTGAAGCAAAAGGAGACGAGGTCTTGATCAAAGAAAGAGGTTGAAATTGAGGCTCAGAACTACGATTATAAGATTGTATCTTCGAAACCCTTGAGCCCAGATCCAAATGGCAGAGCGCGGAAAGGATTTGATCTGACTAGCATGAATCCTTTGTGCCTATGATTGCCACATATTAGCCATATCCTATAAGAAATTGCATTATTGACCAAACATTTGCTCTTGCAAGGACACGATATAGCACGCTAGAAATACAAGCATCGCCCATCCCCATCTCCCCACCCATAATTTTTGTTTGCCCAATATAGTGAGATATGAGAGTCACCATGCCTAAAAACATAGATCCAAATATGCAGAAGAGGATACCTTTACTTTTTCATGGTTCCAAAAGTATGCCTCCAAATCTGAGAGAAAAAAATTCAAATCCTCAACAAAAAACCTTTGTGCAAAAATTGGTATCCATAATTCCACAAAGAACGAACCCAATTTTACTCACCAAATGCATAGATCACGGTAGAGGAAACACCCTCCATGAATTCCAAGAGTAGACTTGACTCAACAATGACGGCCCAACAAATCCTACAAACACAGAAGAAAACCTTGACACAAATCATTTTCTCCTTTCAAAGACCCAAAGTTTCTATTTCTTGTGAGGAAGCAATTAATTTGTCCACTTCACTTAATTTATTTTTTATTTCCACATCAACCCTATAGGATTCTATTTTCCTATTGTTTGTTATTAATTAGCATTGACCAATGTAGGTTATAATATTTTATGCATTTTTTCACATAACATAATTTCTAACTTGATTGATAGGGTCAGTGAGAACATGAAATATTTTACTTATGGTAGTGAAATATTTTTTGTTTTTAATATTACATATAAATTGAATACAAAATGATATACACATCATTTAATATTGATAGTGTTATTTTCTATCAACATAGTGAACAAATTACATATCTGCCTCCTACTAAAATGCACATTTTTTTTAGAACTTTCACTTGCTTTATCTCTTTTCATAAAGCTGATGTAAAATTAAAGTGAAATTTAAGTATTTTATTTATGGCCAACAACACTTTTTTTTATTACCTTTTTTAATTTGTTG